>JAXIVH010000018.1:8530056-8822556 GCA_036785325.1 Urophycis tenuis | reverse complement strand
AGAGACACCAATTAACCTAATCCCCAACCTGCATGTTTTTGGTCTGTGGGAGGAAGCCGGAGTACCCGGAGAGAACCCACGCAAGCACGGGGAGAACATGCAAACTCCACACAGAAAGGTCCCGGGTCCCAGGTGGATTCGAACCCAGAACCCTCTTGCTGTGAGGCGACAGTGCTAACCACTGCACCACCGTGCCGCCCATCTCTGAAGATGAATTTTAATATTGTTGTTTTGTATAATCCGCCATCTCACGGGGTTTCATTTTATGATGACTTAGACACAATTTTTAAACATGTTAAAAGCCACAATGAATCTATTTTTCTTGGTGATTTTAATATCAACTGGCTAGAGAAAAGCCACAGGATAAAACTAAAAAGGCTACTACAAAAACATAGCCTACAGCAAATGGTGAAGGGCCCAACAAGGATTACTCGAACAAGTAAAACTATGATAGATTTGATTGTCACCAACAGACCTGAGCGGATCACAAGAGTGTACAATCTTCTAACAGGGCTATCTGACCATAATATGATATTGGTTGCTCGAAAACTCACCAAACAGCGCTTCCAACACTTTGCAACTAAAAGTAAACCAGGGAACCAGGCTATCCCTAAAAATAGAATAGCCGAAGTAAAAAATGATCTTAATAATACAGACTGGAATAGTGTAACACAATCCAAAAACCTGGAAAACTGCTGTATCTCCCTGATGAAAATTTTAACAAACATAACTGAGAAATACACTAGGATATTTAAGCAGAAACAAAAAACGGTTTCTCTACCATGGTTTGGGAATGATATCCGCCAGTTAATGAAAAAAAGGGATTATGCACTGAAAAAGGCACTGATCTCTAAAACCAATACTGACCTTCTTATTTTCAAAGGTCTGAGAAATGCAGTAGTCAGAGAACTGCGCAAAGCAAAAACAACCTATTTTATGCAATTAATAGAGGAATCTGAAGGCAACAGCACTACACTATGGAAGCACCTGAACAGCTTAACTAAACTTAAACCTAGTCAACAAAAAATAATTACAGAACTAGAAGTGAATGGTGTTAATAGCACAGATAGCTCAGCTATAGCTAACGAACTTAATAACTTTTTTAAAAGGTCAGTAGAGGAGCTAGCAGAGAATTTTGAACCAGCAATCTTATCTCTGCCCACAACATCAGAGCCCTCAAAGCTCTTCCAAATTAAGGAGGTAAGTCAGGAACAAATACTTAAAGTCATTAACAAGCTAAATGCGTCCAAAGCAAAGGATGCATTTGGACTTGATACAGCCTTCGTCAAAACTCATTGCTCTGTCCTGGCTAAACCCATAACACACTTAGTAAATCTCTCCATCAGAGTTGGCAAATTTCCACAAAACTGGAAACAAGCTATTATTACACCAATTTTTAAAGCGGGTGCAAAAGACCAGGCCTGTAACTATAGACCAATTTCTATACTGCCTGCTCTTTCCAACATTTTAGAAAAGGTTGTTACAGAGCAATTAATAGACCATCTTGAGAGTAATGGTCTTATTAGCAATAAACAGTTTGGGTTTAGACCAGGATACTCAACAGAATTGGCGAACTGCTACCTGACAGAGAACATCAAGAGTAGTCTAGACAGAGGTAATGTTGTGGGGGCTGTATTCATAGACCTTAAAAAGGCCTTTGATACGGTAAACCACAGCATACTTCTAAACAAACTCTGCACATTTAATATTTCTAAACCTGCCATAAGCTGGTTTGCTTCATATCTGGAGCATAGGGAGCAGAGGGTCAGGATTAACACAGAGCTTTCACTGCCATTAGCTGCAAACTTGGGCATTCCGCAGGGTTCAATCTTGGGGCCTCTGCTCTTCAGTCTATACATAAATGACTTGCCCACCTGCTGCCAGTCATCTAACTGCCAAATGTACGCTGACGATACAGTGATTTACGGGTCAGCCAGAACATCACGCGCAGCAGCAGACATTCTGACTAAGGAGATGGAAGATGTATCCCGCTGGCTCAAAGACAACCATCTCACTCTTAACATCAAAAAGACAGTATCTATGTTTTTTTCTATAAGAGGGAAAGCCTCCTGCTCCATCAAAATTGACCAGGACACAATTGACGAAGTCAATGAGTTTAAATTTTTAGGAATAATCTTAGACTCTCAGCTTAAGTTTAGCAAACACATTAAGAAACTCACTGCAACGCTCCGAACAAACTTGAACTGTTTTAGAATGATGAGGCATCATATACCTGTTAAGGCAGCCTTACTGTTTCTCCATGCCATGATTCTGTCTCATCTATCTTACTGCATTACTGTATGGGGCCAAGCCTCCCAGACATCAACTAAACCTATTTTATCATCATACAAACAGGCATTAAAGATACTGGATCAGAAACCAATAATGTGGCATCACTGCCTCATAGTAACGAAATATAACCTCTTAAGCTTTGAGAATTTTATGAAGTTTTCTTATCTTAAACTAATTTTTAAATGTGCAAATAATCTTGCTCCTGCTGTACTATGTCCTTTTGTAACAAAAATAAGCACAAGAAGGGTGGCAACCAGAGGAGCAGTGAACGGCAACTGCACAGCAGAGGTGCGCAAAACTTCATTTGGCCAGTCGAGTTTTTCAGTTATTGGAACTCAAATGTGGAACAATTTACCTACAGTAATAAAAACACAAACTGAGTTTAAAACATTTAACAGACAACTGAAACACTGGCTGAAGGAAAACCATAAATGTAATCATCACAACACACAATAGATAACACACATACATGCACACACAGCATATATAGGTCACACTCATATTGTTTTTTGTTTTCTCTTTCTGCACATGCTTTTAATGTTATAGGAAGTATGTTTTAAGATAGCATATAATTGTGTATTGTATACTGTATACTTTGTATAATTGTATAGTCTAGGTGACTTATATATTTTATTAGAATAGCTAGCCTGACCAGGGACTGAGGTTGCAAATTAGCTATCTAGCTACAAACCTTATTTGTACTCACATCTGCAAGCTGTGTTATGGCCTTGCCATGTCATGTTTGTAATAATGTGCACTGCTTTGTCCCTGACAAATAAACTACAAATAAAAAAATAAAAATAAATTGATCATTTACAACATCGCTACACCAGACAACTGATTGCCACAACCCACAGTTATTATTTTGTTGCCTATTCAGTTCAGTTTGGATTATGGCAATAAATTAACTTTGGTAACTTTGAAAACCATGAAAACCATCCTCCTTTTTGATAGGGCCTTTGAGCCAGGTCATGTCACACTTATAAAGTAAGTAAGCTAACCTAGCCTTGTAAGGTTCAGGGAAGGACCGCCATGAACCAGTTGGGTTCCCATGAGGACACCAGCAGTGGTCCATCTAGGGTCAGAGCTAGGTACGAAGTAGGTGATGTCATAAGAAGGTGTATAAGATTGGCCAATGACCAAATCGCTCCCTATAAAAAGGTCTACCAAAGGTCGGAACAACAAGGAATCCTGGCCACGGGGACTCCATCGAAGATGTCAGCCAGACTTAGTGGACAAAAAACTTTAAAATCCAGGCCGAGAAGGACAGCATTTTAATCAAATTTGTGTGTGTGTGTGTAATCATTGTTTTTGTCTTTTCTTTAGGGTGTTCGCTGATGGCATTTTATTACTCAGTACATTCTGCGTCACATTCATTTTTATTGAGTTTTTTACGCTTTCTGCATTGTTCCAAACTATAATCCTGCAAATGAAAAACATTTAAAACTCAATTTTCTATCAGCCAGTGCATTCTTATCTTAGATAGGGAATCAAACCATCTATGATAGGAACGGTAGAGTAGAAACAAGTATCGTGGTTGTAAGAGGTTACCTAGTCATCAATATAGAAACATATCCCGGCAGTTAGACATATGTAAACTCTTAAAGGAAAATGCCACGTTTGTCCATACTGAACTACGTTCTTCCCTGATCTTAGATGAGTCGATATACCTCTCATACATACCTCTCTCTTTCATGCGTGCAACGTGACTTTTTTCTTATACTGGGGAGGAGGCATTGGAAGCGGAGGTGCCAGCAAGCTGAATAAGCTGGTGAGGAAGGCGAGCTCTGTGGTGGGGATGAAGCTGGACTGTGTGGAGGCTGTGAAAGAGAGGAGGATGGGGGGGGAAGCTGCAGGCGATCCTGGACAACCCCTCTCACCCTCTCTATGCCGAGCTGAGGCAACTCAGGAGCACGTTCATCCACAGGCTCACTCAGCCACGTGCCTCAAAGCGCTTGGGGGGCTCTTTCATCCCATCAGCTATCAGACTCTACAATACCTCAACCACCCGCTCCCAACGTCTCGATAGCCCCAACACCTCCAGATAATGGACTGAACACCACACCCCACACCTCAGGACTGGTTTCCAAGGCCGCTGTTACTTATGTCTTCTCACATGTCTTACTTACTACCTCTGTATAATTGCACATTTTGTATTTTGCACACTTGCACATCCATTTTGCCTAATTTATCTGCACATTTATTTTTTATTTTTTTATATCTACACCTCAGCAGGACTCAGTTACCAATTGCACTGTTCATCTTCATCTACTAATTGCACTCACTGTTCATCTCAATGATGACTTCTATGTATGTCCACCTACCAATTGCACTGTTCATTTCAATGATGACTACTACTGATTGATCTCTCATAAATGTTTAGATCAGGATTATCATCTAGCTATTGCACCCGTTAATGCTTGAATTTGTACTGCAGTAGGTTTTTTGTCATTTGTCTGTATCCAAGAAAACATTTCTGTTCAAGGTGTCCAGGCTACTGTGTCCAGGAAAGACTGTGGTGTTAGGCCGTCCACTGTTCCCCTCACTGCCCCGCCACCTTTCCTAACTTTAAAACCTCTAAAGGGACCTCGCCTGGAGGAGGTGGAGGAGGAGGATGAACTTGATCTTGAGGGAAGCTCATCAATAGTGGCATCTCAAGGGCTGGATAGCACCTGATCCATGATCCTGCTAAATCTATAATTTCAGACATTTCATGAGTAACTCAAATGCCTTTGTGTGTATACAAGTGTTTGTGCTATGCATCATGGCTTATATCATTTATTTTATTTATTTATAGAGGTGTGGCATCAACTCCAATTCATGAAGTGAAGAAATACATTGTTTATGAGAACTGCATTATGGAGCTATTCAGAGGTTCTTGAGGGAAACTGGTATCAACCAGTACTATGACGTCTGGCACATGGAGAAAGGTATATTTTTTAAATGTTAATTTACATATGATCAACACCCCTCTAATTGGTTCATGCATAGGTCTTCAGTGGGTTGTGTCCAGCCTGCGTAGGGATAAATGTGAGGTGTCTGCCTTGTCTATCTCGCAGCACGTTGTATTTATGGTCAAATTCGTAATCTAATGTAATTTAAAATTTTTGGAATTTCAAAGAAACTGGATAAGAGCAGCAAAAAAAGAATGACAGAAGCTCATGAAGTGGATGTGGGCCATAAAGAATCACATTTACTGGACTGCGGCATCATCCACAACAGGACCAGAGAGAGTGCCGAAATGGACCTCCATCCTCAATCATGTCCAGGATGTCCACACGCACAAGGACCCCATTTTTCCAGCCTGTTTACATCCAGTTTATTTATATTAACTCATTGAAACTTGTCACATCTTTTTTGCGGTTTAAAAAGTAATTATTTTCAGCGTTCTGAGCTGTAGAAGGTGCTGAGTAGCAAAAGGGTCCTCAAGGACATTGCTAAACTTAGCCCTCACTTCCAGACCTCATCATTAGTCGTTTCACAGCGTCATCTTGCAATTTGCTCCTAAAAATGTAGTGTTTCCATTCCTTGAGATGCTTTGCAGGTAAAGGAAACTTTCATCACACAGAATGTTGATGATTTGTCATACCATTATTTTCATGTTTGGTTTTGTCTTTGCTGTACAAGACTGTACCTGGCTGCTCTACATTACAATGAGAATAGAGGGCGGCATGTAGCTCAGTGGGTAGAGCGGGTGTTTAGTGGTCATCCACTAACCGTAGGGTTGGGGGTTCGATCCCTGTGATCCCCACTTCCAAAACTGTCTGCATGTCGAAGTGTCCTTGAGCAAGACACTGAACCCTGAACCCCAACTTGCTCCCCGGGCGCTGAACAGAGCAGCCCACTGCTCCTACGTACAATAGGATGGGTCAAATGTACAATATGTACAATAGGATGGGTCAAATGCAGACAACGAATTTCGTTCCCATGTCATGGGAATGACAAATAAAGACCACAAGGTCCCAATAATTATAGAATGCTGATCGAGACCAGGCCACCTCATCCTCTGGAGAACCTCTCTACAGAACGCATTTCCCAAAGGCCAGGAAGGGAGAGTGCAGGGTGAAACCCATCAAAACCGAGACATTTGGTAAGTTATAGAAAAAAATTTAATGATTCAACAATAAGATCTGTACATTTTGCATACTATTGCACTTCAGTATCTTCACGCTAAATAAAACAATAAATAAGTAAAAAATGAACAATTTAATAGATGAGAAACGTGACATTGTTACAGAATTGTTTGTGATTGTCAATTATTGTACAGAATATGTGGAAGACTTGATGGGCCTCATCATGGGGCCAGTCTTTGAAGACCCAGCAGCATACAGGGAGGACGTTCTGAAAATCCACATCCCTCCAGACCTGTCTTCAGAGTTTGAACATCCAGAGAAGGAGGAGGTGATCACCAGCAATGTCTCTCGCTTCAATGGAGGGGAGGCGGTCTGAAGCCCACATATTGTCCTTGGCTGTCAGGAAACTCTCGACGAACACGCAGGACCACACACGACGGGATGGTGACCCTTATTCTGCATCCAAGGAATCCCCAACACCAACTCACAAAGCTTCTGTAGGCAAGATACCTGTAATGACTAAAAGTTGTATTGGTTAGTAAGTTTAATAGTTCAATAGTTCTGTCAGACACAATACAATTGTCACATTTCCTGGTTATGTTCAGTTTTATTTCCATTGTTGCTTTGTGTAATAAATATGTTTTTGTATTTCTAAATGTGTTGTGTGAGTGTCTTTGCTACTAGCTGTATTTGCAGATAATAACCATACATAAGAAAGAAAGCAATCAGTATTGGGGCATTGTCCAATTATATGTATTGGAGTGTATGGCTAGTGGTACAAAAAAAACCTAAGAAATAAAACATACTGCTCTATTCCCCGTAGCTGTAAAGGTCCATGGTCAGCTCTGTAGATGTTAAATGCTTTTTGGAGAGTGTAAACATTCAGGCACGCTGGATGTAAACATGGATGATCAATCATACATTGGGGCATTACCTTCAGCTGCTGCAGACGTCGTGTGACCTATAATTTATGATGTAATGTGAGTGCTATGCTAGCAGCACAGATGCTAGCATATTTGTAAATAACTGTGCTATGGTAGGACAGTGGCTAGCATATGTAAATAAGTCAGTGCTATGGTCGCATAGTTGGTAACTGTAGGGCTAAATAAATGTAGCTAATGAATGGTACCTGTGGAATCTCCTGGCAGTATATACTTTCAGCTTCAGTTGGCATTGCCCCATAATTTCCACAAGTGCACCTATATGATTAAAAAAAAGCTATTTGAGTATTGTGAGCTTTGTAATGTTTAAAATGCAAGAAAATATTAAATATTGTAAAGAGATGGCATTATGTTTTCAAAAAATAAGGAACGTTAGGCTACATAGTTATAGGCTACATCGTAACAGACTGTAGACTGACTTAAGAGAATTCAAGAGAGATGGTGATGGCAACAACAAATAAGTTAATTTAAAAAGTTACTAACCATTCAGAAACCACTTGCTGCATTCGTGGTGTTTGTGCAGGTGGCTCCTCTTCCTCTTGCTCTGGGTCCGACTCGGGGTCAAACATAAGGCCACATCCACACGAAGCCAGATTTAAAAAACAATCTTTACCCCCCCCCCCCCCCCCCCCCCCATTTTTCTTGGCAGGGGGGCCAGACATTTCTCCGTAATGATGGAGTCATTGCTGAAACGCACCTAGCTCTAGAACTGCTGTAGTACATATTCCAGGCCTGTGTGTGGCGCTGTTTCAGCTAAAGAAATCCACCGAAAAACGAAGAAGAAGAGGCGGAGCATGCGCATAAAGCCTGATGATGTGGCGTATGCAGCTGTCCAAATTCCTTTTAAGGTCCTGGGTGATAGTGATTTGCTGTAATATGTATCGGTTTTGCTGTATTAAATATCCCCCTAGCGTGTTAATAAGGGTCATCATCTGCTAAACATAGGATGGGTGGGGCGTTGCCAGCAACAGCTTATTTGCATAAAAGTGACAGAGCCCAAAATGGCTCAATCTGAGAGGGACTACAACTGGCAAGAATAGAGCTGATGAAGTCTCTTTATGTGAGAGTGATTTTGTGCAAAGAACTTCATGAACATGTTTTGTATAGCTTATAGACCAATCAACTTCTTTAAAAATAGGTATAATATGTCCCCTTTAATGCTAACTGGTTAATTAATGCTAGCTGTGCAAGCTGTTTCAGTAAGTTCAGGAGAGGCGTTTTCTGTGGGAGACAGTAACTCCTTTTGGCATGGACTTTGACCGTTGTAGCTTAGCAGACTTTATCCATGGATTAAAAAGATACATAAACACACTACAGGGAAGGGGAAACCAAAAGATAAAATTAGACCCCTTTGCGGTACATTCTGGAAATAATCTTGCAACACGCCAGATGAAATATTAAATTCATTACAAATGTAAAAGAAGTGCTACCATCTGTTTGCTACTACCAAACAACAAGACAGAAAGAACAGAGCTGAGACTGCAGTTAGGACAAGGTTATAAAGGTACTTCAGTTCAGAAGTACATATTCAAAAGAAACAGAGCTGAGACTGCAGTTAGGACAACGTTATAAAGGTACTTCAGTTCAGAAGTACATATTCAAAAGCAGAGCTTCTTCACAAAGGTCATTGATTGAAGAGTATATAGACAGACTTAGATTATAGTGAAGACGGATTGATGGACAAAAAGAGTATTTCATAACTGCATAATATACACAGCAAAACCAATCTTTTTTATGTAATTTGAGCTGATTCACAGTCCAAACCACATCACTCTGTGACTAAAATGCAGAACTGGAGGCAAAAAACTATCAACAACGTAATTCATTTTTGTTACAACCAAAAACTACATTTTACCTTTGTTCTTTTTCTTATCAATATTGATTTGTTAATCACCATAAATAATCCAGTGTCTGGGAATCATTTTGCAACTAAAAATGGTGTTTATGATCAATTTACAAGAGAACACTGTGAGCAGCTAAAAGAGGGTTTATTGTGTTCTCATTGCCTTCAATGAGAACACAGGTACTTTGTCGCTATGTGGTGGCAGTATGGTGCAATTGCAATTACTTGGGTTGATGTCACTTACATTTAGATTTAGGGCATTTAGCAGACGCTTTTATCCAAAGGGACTTACAAAGAGTACATTTGTCATAAGAAGGTGATGTCATTCAATTCTATTCACCCTGACCTTTCAATGGAGGTGTCAAGTGTCAAACTCGGACAGTTGATTCTCAAGATCAAAAATTTTGTGTCTCATCAAGTTTATATTGTCAATTTTGCATTGGTTTACATTGGATTTATTTGGAGAATTCGCCTAAACCTACCTCTTCTAAAACCTCCGTCTTTACTCTACTTCACTTAATTGGCATCAAATATTGAGCCAGGTACTTATCAGATGATGTGCTATGGCCCTATAGTATTATAAGGCTACCATCTGATAATGCAAGATAATGCTGATAATGGTGGTATTCTAAAACAATGTATTTCTGGCGCAAATTAAATCTTACATTTATGTTGTGTTCTATTCACACTAACCAGGTAGTATCCACTTGGATGATTTCCCTTGCACAACAATCTCAAAATGTGTCATCTTTATTTTGGTACCCAGATGACATATTATAGCTCCTGCAGTTGTGGCGATATACTCACAGTACAGTATATACCCTGTTATTTTCTGAAGTTATTTTCAGAAAAAAACTAGTGATAAAAATAAACAATTAATTAATTAAAGTTAAATAATTAATTTGATTTCCTGAATTTCATAATTTATTTAAAATGATAAAAAGAACAACCTAAATATGATTTAATATGATTGAAATCTGAAGTTATTCACATCCATCTGTTTTAATTGTAATGCATGAAAAGGTTATTGAGGGAAGCATGATGGCCTCAGGGCCTAGCTATTTGTTTTTAGGTTGAGTGCTGATAGAATATGCTGAATCTGTGTTTTTGAGCCCTGAGAGTGGTACAGTATACAATATATACAAGAGAGAGGGACTACTGTCTCAGCTGGTTCAAGGGGTGCGTTCCAACAAAAGCAGAGCCAAAAGTGGTCGCAAGTGTGGTTGTTTACAATTTTTCCAAACTGGACTCAGACCACACTCACTGCAATAGTTACAAAATGCAAAGCTAAGGAAACATATTTAACTAATTTTCTTCCAACATAGAAGTATAAAGTGGGCTTTATAAGTACATCATTCAGAAAGTTATTATTTATAGTTGCGGTTTGGCCGTAACATTTGTGTGGATGCACAATTCACACACTCTCACTGTGGCGCTTCCAAGTGTCAGATTAACACTAGTTTGCGGAGTTCACGCACGATATCTATAAATAAAGTGTCGCCAAACTTACCAATGGAGGTGAAGATGTCTGCTTGTGTACTCAGAGAGCAGCAGAGAAGGGACCAAACCACAAAAGAAAGCAGCTTCCACATGGCACCTATTTCTCTTACACCTGTGGAAAGAATCACAAACACTATGTCACATGTGATCCTCAATTTGATCACTCATAATATGATCACCGGTAATCATCAGAATGCTTCTGGGAGGATAAGGCCAACTTGTAAAACTTGAACTTGACCAAATAATGCTATTATTTAGAATGAATTGAACAAACATCAGGTTTTTTAATGTCTATGGCAATAGCTTGATTGATATTTGATGCCAACAGAAGACTATACAAGAAGAAAAAACCATAATTATTTTACAATTATTACGAGAAACAAGGTGACGATTAATTAAAACAATAAATGAACCAATATGGATTTCAGAAGTGTTTTTTTTCCGGCTTTCTGGTGAGCCGACGAGTTCTTGATTGGATTATCTTTCTAACAATGTAGCATAGTTACTTTACAACTATGATGATGAATTTGAGGCAACACATTAGTGTGCATCTCATAACCATGTAAGTTGCCGCAAAGAGGTCATAAGTACAAATCTATTTACTTTTTTAAAACACATACACACATACTGTGTGTGTGTGTATATATATATATATGGGATACGGTTGAAAACTGTCTGAACCGTTCAGTTCGACTGTCTCGGTTCGATTCGCGTGTGTTGTTTTCGGTTCATGCGCTGCTCCTTTTTCTCATAGGCGAAGCGTGTACATTCCAGAGCAGAAGGTGGCGGTAGTGCGCTAAAGCCAACCACCAGTAGTAAACAAGAAGAAGAAGCAAAGCAGTGTAGCCGGGTGTAGCAGATAGAAGAAGAGTATTGGGTCAGTTGTTGTGGAGAATTGTGTGGGTATGGCGAGTGGGAAAGAGCCAGAAGTTGCTAGCTTGTTAGAAGATGTGCCAGCAGCACTTTATACGGCCATCCTTAAAAATATTTCTGTTTGCAGTAACAACCAAAAAATAAAAGGGTCGGCAGGTAGGTCTATATTTTTTTTTTTTTCAAAATTCGAAGTAAAAAAAAAGTAAAATTTTCGTCATGTTGAATACGTCGGTATGAATGTAAACAAATTTGCATATCGTGACGTCACTAACTGGGTCTCCAACCCGTAAAAGTTTAGCGGTCTCCTTGACATCAGTCGACACGGTCACTGTAAGACTCGAGGGGAGAAGGAATGGGTAAAGAGCACAGTTCTTCCAGAACTTTGTGTCACGTTATAGCGGTGTCAAGATATTTCAATGCATTATATGTATTGCTGCGGTGCCTTAACTCGTATAACTTTGAATGGTGACCGCAAACATTTTCTTTACTGCAGCCGCGGCCATCATAACAGACAAGCGCAAACTATTGATGAAATGAAGTGAATATAAAAGAAAGAACGTAGCCTACGTGTAGGCAATTTATATTTGCGATACTTACTAAAATATAATCAATAGGGTTTTATTGTAGTTGCATTAGTAGTTTGAAGAGCAAAAAAAACAACGGTCTTAACGCAAGTTTACAACGGGTAAGTCGGTCGGATTAAAGGGGAAAAAATATATATATAGTTGGGTCGATCCTAAATTGACAGGGTCGGTCGGGTTACGGCAAACCAAAATATTTTTAAGGATGGCTAGGTGCGTGGCAAACTTATCGCATTTCAGGCCAGCTTTTGCCATGTGTTTATCGCGAACGTTCACATCGCAACGACGGTTTTATTGTATTTGCATTAGCTGTTTGAAAAGTTAAAAACAACGGTCGGTCTAGTTTTAAAGTTTGAAACCGGCAAATCGGTCGGACTAAAAGGGAAAACAAATAAATATTTGGGTCGGTCCTAAATTGACAGGGTCGGTCGGGTTACGGCAAACAGAAATAATTTTAAGGATGGCCTTGGTCTGCTGTCTGGGACCACTTTGCAGTGACCTACGATGACGGCGGTAAGAAAGTTGTTGACAAAAGTCAATCAACATATGACAAAGATACCAAACCTAACACCGTGAACCGAACCGAACTGTGGATTTTGTGAACCATTCCACCCCTAATATATGTATATATATATATATATATATATATATATATATACACACACACACACACACACATACACATTCTTCGTCGTGCTTAACCTACTTGCCGATAAATAAATTCTGATATGCTATAAACATAGAAATATATTACATTTTGTTACTGAAATATGACTGTAATTTTGTTGAAAAGTGTAAATTCCAATGGTTTTGTCAGTCTGTGAAGTACAACTCAAACTTAGTGTCCAGGAAGCATATAGTACTATAACGCCACAGTCTGTGGTGGTACACATCAGGGTTACATGATGGGACCATGATGGATGATGGATGGGATCATGATGGAAATAAGTGTCTCTCTATTCCAAATACATATTAAAATAATTGGATGGCTGGTAGATTTGTCTTTTCTGGCAGGTAAAAATACTGAAGTGACCCTGAAATTGTATTATCTGTGTTTTGGCAGAATAGCAGCTTAACTTTTTTTGAGTAAGTTTGAGTGAGAAAAAAAAGTAGTGGCCTGATACTGATACCCAGGATCAGATAGTCATGGAGTACACAAAAACGGAGCCCTCCTAGAAGTTAGCAACACGTTGCATGTCTCTGCAGAGCATCTAGGTCAAGCAGGGTATAGTGAAAGAGTGTCCCTTTTTGTTTAGTGCCGGAAACGAGAATAATCATTGCACCTGGCAAAATCAAATTGCTGTTTTTTCAGGGTGAGTGCGCGTGCGCGAAAGCTGCATGCCGCCTGTTACTCTACTCCAACCTTTGAGTTCGCTTTTTTCTAACTTTTTCAACTCCTATTGTTTTTAACGTATTATTCTTTTGCAGAACTACTGAGAAGTCCTGCCCTCTCAAACACTGTTGTTTGAGGGAGTTTTTTGTGCTTCACTTTTACTGTTTTTATCGATGCCGCCTACACCGGGACACGCTGCCTTTGTTTACTCTGGAGAACAGCTGATCGCACAAATGCCAGCTGGCTTGGTGGCCAGACCAGCAGATGTACCACCCGATCTCTGGAGGAAAACACACCGGGGATGCAGAGGAGGGAAACAATGCCGTGGTAGAGGGTCTGGACAGGACGGGCGTTTGGAAAAGAGGAGATTCAAGCCGTGTCTCCCTTCTATTGTTATGGGGGATGTACAATTCCTTAATAATAAAATGGACGAACTAACGAGGCTAATGCAGAGTCACGCAGATTACCGGGAATGTAGTCTGATGTGTTTCACCGAGACATGGCTGCACAGGGACACTATAGACCCGATTGTATCTGTCGATGGCTTCCACACTGTCCGGGCGGACCGGGACTGTACCAAGAGCGGTAAGCGGAAGGGGGGGGGGGGGGGTGGCTCACCGTTCTAGTTAATATCAGGTGGTGCAATCCCGGTCACATCAGTATTAAGGAACAGCTCTGTAGCCCAGATGTCGAAGGGTTGGCCTTTGGACTGTCCTTACCACCTCCCTCGGGAGATCCGGCACATCATCATCGTTATGGTGTACATCCCTCCCACTGCAAACCCTACAGCTGCTTGCGGCACCTTACACACCACCGTCTCCAAACTCCAAACTAAACACCCCAGTGCCCTCATCATCAGGTCGGGAGACTTTAACCACGTCACTATGGATAGAGTTCTACCAACTTTTAAGCAATACATGAGCTGTCCTACAAGAGGGGAGAGGACCCTGGAACTGATGTATGCTAACATTAAGGAGCCATATATCTCATCCTCTCTCCCCCCTCTGGGCAGGTCAGATCACAATATGGTTGACCTCAAACCCTGCATTGTGCCTCTGGCGAAGAGGAAGCCTGTGACCACTAGGATTGTGAGGAAGTGGTCAGAGGAAACGTACGAGGCACTGCAGTACTGCTTAAAGGTGACTGACTGACCTGCACTCTGTGAGCCTCACTGGGAGGACATTGATGGGCTCACAGTGTGCATCACAGACTGCATCAACTTCCGTGTGGATTGCTATGTCCCTGCATCAAAAGTCACCTTCTACGCTAACAACAAACCTTGATCACCTAGGACATCAAGGCCATCCTGAAGGACAAGAGGGTGTTCAGAGAGGGAAACCGTGCTGAGCTGAGGAGAATACAGGGGGTACTCAAACTCAAAATTAAGGAGGGAAAGGACAAGTGCAGGAGAAAGATGGAGTTACCTGTTACGCTAAAAACAAACCAAGATGGACCAAGACCAAGATGGCGGTGCATACAGACGCAGCGGCCCCTCTCTGTCCCGAAAATGTGGTGCATACATGTTTGTCTTCGTTGGTGTGCCCGAGTGATTTTGTGTTTTCGTCGCGTTTGCCCGTTCCAAGACGCACATACAGCCGTGGGACTCTTTTGAACATCGGAAACCACGCTATGCACAAACAAAACAAACCAAACCCGGCACTCACCAAGGAGCTACACGATTTCGGTCTACTCCGGCGGCCCGCTTCGACACTGACCCCCACTACTGCAGCGCATCCGCAGAGGAAGCGCCGCAGGCAGTGCGAGAGGAGGCAGAAGCGAGGGAAGCGTGGGGGTATCTGGGCAAGGCTAGTGGCTAATCCACACAAGCCAGCTATACCATCCATCGTACTCGCCAACGTACGCTCCTTGGACAACAAACTGGATGAGCTACACCTTCTGAGATCACACCAGCGGACTGTGAGAGAGTGCTGTGTTTTCGTTTTTACGGAAACATGGCTTAACAACAACATACTGGACTCCGCCATCCAGCTTGACCGGCTAACATGCTACCGAGCGGACAGAGCACTCACTAATGTGAGTGCCTGCGGCGGCGGTGTCTGTATCTGTGTTTATATCAGGGATGCTTGGTTCCAGGACGCTGTGGCGGTTTGCAGACACTGTTCACCCCTTGCGGAGTGATCATTAAGTGCCGGCCGTTTTATCTACCGAGGGAGTTTTCCGCCATTCTGCTAGTGGCTGTTTACATCCCTCCCAGCGGCAACAACAATGATCGAGACAAGGCACTGAGTGAACTGTACAGCGCCATCTGTGACCAGCAGACAGCCCACCCAGACGGATTCCTCATTGTAGCCAACGCCAACCTTAAGACAGTGTTTCCTCATGTGTACCAGCACATAGACTTTCCTACACGAGAAAATAACACTCTGGACCTGGTCTACACCACACAGCGAGGAGCATAAAAGGCCTCACCCCTCCCTCACATCGGCGCTTCAGACCACAGTACTGTTATGCTAATGCCAGCATACAGGCCTAAGGTCAAAGTCATCAGACCAGTCCAGAAGCAGGTACGGGTGTGGCCAGAGGGTGCTTCCTCAGCACTACAGGACTGCTTTAACACCACAGAATGGGACATTTTTAAGTAGGCAGCCACCTACAACCAACACACCAATATCCAGGAGTATTCGGACACTATTACTGCCTACATCAGCAAATGTATTGATGATGTCACCAAGACCATCACAATACGGGCTAACCAGAAACCACGGCTAATGGGGGAAGTTCATGGTTTACTGAGAGCCCGGAATGCTGCTTTTAGAGCAGGTGATGAGGCTGGCCTGAGATCAGCGAGAGCCAACCTGATCCGGGGCATCAGGCTAGCTAAGAGGCAGTACAGTAGCAGGATATCCAACCACTTCACCGACAGCAGAGACACTAGGAGCCTGTGGCAGGGGATACAGACCATCACGGACTATAAACCCCGACCACAGTCCTGTGACAGTGACATCACTCTGATGAACAATCTAAACAACTTCTTCGGACGGTTTGAAGCTGACAACAGCATCCCTGCACAGAAGTCACCACCCCCTGCAGATGACCAGGTTTGGTGCCTCTCCCAAGCCAGTGTGAGGAGATCCCTCTCCAGGATCAACGCTCGCAAGGCTGCAGGGCCTGACAATATTCCCGGTCGTGTGCTGAAGGACTGTGCAGAGGAGCTCACAGATGTCCTCACAGACATGTTCAACACCTCCCTGAGCAAAGCTGTTGTCCCCACCTGCTTCAAGAGCACCACCATCATCCCGGTACCGAAGAAGGCCTCTCCATCCTGTGTTAACGACTACCGCCCCGTTGCACTGACCCCCATCATCATGAAGTGCTTCGAGCGGTTGGTCATGCAGCACATCAAATCCATCCTCCCCCCTTCACTGGACCCATACCAGTTTGCATATCGGGCCAACAGGTCGACTGATGATGCAATCTCCACCTTCCTCCACTGACCCACCTGGAGACCAAGGACTCGTATGTGAGGATGCTGTTCCTTGACTTTAGTTCAGCTTTCAACACGATCATCCCTCAGCAGCTGATCAGGAAGCTGGACTGTCTAGGACTGCAGACCTCACTATGTAACTGGTTGTTGGACTTCCTGGTAGACCGCAGGCAGTCCGGGTCGGCAGGAACGCATCCAGCACAATCATGCTGAACACAGGGGCCCCCTAAGGATGCATGCTCAGCCCCCTTCTCTTCACCCTGCTGACCCACGACTGCACTCCATCATTCAGCAACAACCTCTTCGTCAAGTTTGCGGACGACACGACTGTGGTGTGGCTCATCAACCACAACGATGAGTCAAACTACAGGGAAGAGGTGAGCCAACTGGCCGAGTGGTGCAGAGACAATAATCTCACTCTCAACGTGCAGAAGACGAAGGAAATTGTGGTCGACTTCCGGAGAACCTCAACCCAGCACACCCCACTGACCATCAACGGTAATGCTGTGGAGAGAGTGAGCAGCACCAAGTTCCTGGGGTGCATCTCACTGAGGACCTCTCCTGGAGCTGCAACACCGCCGGCAAAGTTCAGCAGCGCCTCTACTTTCTCCGCAAACTTCGGGGAGCGAGAGCACCTGCCCCCATCATGTGCTCCTTCTACCAGGGAACCACTGAGAACATCCTGACCAGCTGCATCATTGTGTGGGACGGCGGCTGCACTGCATCCTGTAGGAAGACCCTGCAGCGCATAGTGAGAGCAGCTGAGAAGATCATCGGTGCCCCCCTCCCCTCCCTCCAGGACATATACAGTACACACCTGTCCCGCAAAGCACTCAGCATTGCGGGTGACTCCACCCACCCCTTCCACTGCCTCTTCAACCTCCTGCCCTCTGGGAGGGGGATAAGGAGTCTCAAGGCAAGGACCAGCAGACTGAAGGACAGCTTCGTCCACCAGGCGGTCAGGATGCTGAACTCCCATCCAGCACTGACCCCCCTTCTTTCTCTGCCCTCTGCCCGCACAAACATTGGACATTGACATCGACCCCCACCCATTCAACCCCGGACACCTGCACACAACCCCTCTCCCCAAGAGCCTGGACTTTAACCCCCACACATCCACCACCACACACCTGCTCACCACCATGCACAGCCCCACCACCCCCCACCATGCTCAGCCACTTTACACTTTACACTTTAGCACTGTCCATACTGTTTATAAATCTGTTATATAACTGATCATACTGTTTATACTCTTTATGCACTGTTTATACAATGTCCATACTCTTTATTTATAACTGTTTATTACTGTCCATACTGCACCTCATACTGTTTATACTGTTTATATATATATATATATATATTGGAGGGCAGTGTTGCTTTGGCCAATCAACTTAACCTTTTCTTCATTAGGTTTGATACTGCGGCCCCTGCCCCTCCCCCACAAGACTCCTACCCCTACCTGCCCTACCTGCCTCTCAACACCTCTATTCACTCCCGGCCACTTCACACCTCCACCCTGCCCCACCCCTCCCCCCTGCTCTGCATCCGGTCCTCCACTACCTGAGGACCCTATCCCTCCCCCCACTCAGTAAGTTTACATGCAGCAAGAAATTCGAATTTCTAATCGTATAAGACATCGTTCGGACTTTTTAAGTGCATGTAAACACCTTAATGCGACCTACTTCGGACCTACTTCGGACATCTAAAAATCGGATAACAACACCTAGATAATTCATTCATAGTCGGACTTTTAACTGCATATATACTCAGCAATCGGATCTGAATCGGATTTTGCATTCTGCGCATGCGCATCGCCATTCTGCGCATGCGCAGAGCGCCACATAGCGTCCGGAGTCAGCCATGCTCCGGCTGTTAATCCGATTCTCTGAACGGCATGTATACTCGGACAAGTGATCCGGTCTTACGCATGTCATTATCTGATCCGATCAGAAATTCGAATTTCTTGCTGCATGTAAACGTACTGACCGACCTCTACAGTATCCTTCACGGCCGACCTAGTCAGAAGACAACTGATTAGACTCCACTCCGGCAAAGCGGTGGGCCCTGATGGTGTGTTCCCCAGGTTACTTAAAGCCTGTGCCCCCCAGCTGTGTGGATTACTTAATCATGTCTTCAACCTGAGCCTGCACCTCCAGATGGTCCCTCTGATGTGAAAGACGTCCTGCCTAGTTCCTGTTCCTGCGTCCCAGCAGCCCTCAGGACTACAGACCGGTGGCTCTGACGTCACATATCATGAAGACTCTGGAGAGGTCCTGGAGCAGCTTAAGCCTATGGTCAGACCCTTCTTGGACCACTGTGAGAGTCATGTTCTTTGACTTCTCCAGTGCTTTCAACACCTTACGACCGGCTCTACTAGGTGAGAAGATGGCTGCGAAGCAGGTGGAAGCCCCCTTGGTGTCCTAGATTGTTGACTACCTGATGGGCAGACCACAGTTCGTACACCTCCAGAACTGTGTAGCTGACAAGGTGGTCAGCAACACTGGGTCCCCACAAGGGACGGTCCTCTCTCCCTTCCTCTTCACCCTCTACACCACGGACTTCAACTATTGCACTGAGTCCTGCCACCTTCAGAAGTTTTCTGATGACTCAGCAATGGTTGGTTGTATTTAACAGACCATCCACACAAAGCCAGATTTCGAAAACGGTCTTTCCCCCCCCCCCCCCCCCCCCATTTTTCTCAGCAGGGGGGCCAGACATCTGGCTATAAAAACGCTGTAGTACATATTCCAGGCCTATGTGTGGCGCTGTTTCAGCTACAGAAATTCACCGAAAAACAGTTTCATGTTGCAGAGTATGCCGAAGTGACAGATCCCCAACAACATGAAACTACCTAAACCACTCGACAGTTGATAAGTCAAACACAGGCAGTCAATTCATCATCCAACATCTTCCTCTCGTGAACCCTGGCGTCCCAATGTGTTAACTAGTTTGCACTGATTAGAAAATCGGATAGACAATAAATTATCAATTTTGGAATATATATTCAATGTTGTGCGATGTTAGGTCGGCGCGTTTTCACTTACCCGCCCATTAAATGGTTAATTTGTGGAGACCAATCCAAACGGAGATAAATAACCATATTTATTATTTATTTTATTTCTAGAGTCATTCTAAAGGCTATCCTCCACATTTATTTCACTCCGACTCTGGGCGATGACATCATCGTTTAAGTTTCTGGTGTCCACACGAATCCAAAACCTGAAACGTTTTCGACTTTTCCACCCTGGGACCTGGTTTCAAAAAAGTGCGTTTTCAGGCACCGAAAACGCCGGATCCATCGTTACGGTCGGCCTAAACGCACAAGACCTATGCGGTTTCACTCGAAAATCGTCTCCGTGTGGATGGGCCCTAAGAGGGTGAAGAGGGTGAATATAGGACTGTGGTGGGCATCTTTGTCTCTTGGTGTGAGCTGAACCATCTGCAGCTCCATGGAACAAAGACAAAGGAGCTCAATGTGGACCTAAGGAGGGCTAAAACACCGGTGGGCCCTGTGTTCATCCAAGGGGTTACTGTCAACACTATTGAAGAGTCCAAGTACCTGGGGGTGCACCTCAACAATAAGTTGGACTGGACCAGAAACACAGAGGCCCTCTACAAGAAGGGCCAAAGCCGACTATTTTTTTTGAGGAGGCTAAGGTCCTTCAACATCTGCAGGACAATGCTGAGGATGTTCTATGAGTCTGTAGTTGTGCAATTTTCTTCGCTGTCACATGCTGGGACAGTGGGATGAGGGTTGCGAACATCAATAGACTTAATAGACTCAAAAAGAGGGCTGGTGAGGAATTGGACACTCTGATGACCGTGGCAGATAGGAGGATGCTGTCCAGGCTATGGTCTATCATGGACAATGCCTCTCACCCTCTCTTTTCCAACCTGGCTCAGCAGAGTACCTTCAGCAGAAGACTCCTCTCACTGACATGCACCACAGAGCGACATAGGAAATCATTTCTGCCTGTGGTCATCAAACTATATAACTTGTCACCATCTTCTTAGTTTTTCGCTGCATAACGGGTCATTCACTCTGCTTAACTGGTTATTTCACTACATATGCGGTCATCTCACTTCATAACTGATCATTCCACTACCTAATCCGACATGCTACATCTTGTGTAAACTACTTACCTCTATAGTGTATGCCTAGATGTATGTACATTTATATATATTTTTTATATATTTTTTGTAGATTGTTACATAGGTTCATATTATATATTTATATATTCTAACACTCGACTATAACACTCTACTATACTATAAGAGTTTCTGTCTCTTCTTTTTTTCCCTGGTGTAATGTAACAAATGCATTTTCCCTAAGGGATCATTATTATCAGTATTTCTGTCTGTCTGTCTGTCATTTTCACTGTACACTGTACTGTGTTTTCATCTTAAATACACCTTTCACCTTTTCCAACATTTATACAGACTCTGTGTCACGATTACTTGATTAGAAACACCATAATGCCCATTGATTACTGAAGGAGACGCAAGGCCAGCTAGATTTTGAGTCATTGGTGGAAAGCAAACCATTAGCAGCCTAGTAGGAATCAAGGTAGAAGCGTTCACGTCACGATCCCTGTCAAGTGATATCACTAATAATACCACTTGCAAATTCTACCAAACACTTTGAAGCCAAGACAAAAGACAAATGATGTCAAGAAGCCCAACAAATGGCAGTAACCTTTCAGCCCGGAACAGGAAGAGAGGCCAATGCCCGCCCCCAAGGTCAGCTTTGACCATCATCAAAGTCAAGTCAAAGTCAAAGCCTTTATTGTCATTATATGACGGTGCATACAACGAAATTGGGAGCGCTGCTCCACTTGGTGTATCAATAAAAAAATAAAAATAAAAATAAAAAAATTAAAAAAAGAATAATAATAAGACTAATAGTGTAACAGACGAAAAGACGGTAAAGCTCAATATAAATAAAAATATAAATAATTGTCCGAAATTTTAGGTATATGCCAATAAATAATATACGACAATATAGACAATATAGTATATATAAGTGATAAATAATATAATAAATATAATAAATAATACAAATATATATATATATATATATATATATATATATATATATATATATATACACATATATAATATATAATATATATATAATAATAATAATAAATAATATTCACATATAAATATATATATAAAATATATATGATACAATATGACATAGGACAATATAAAAGGTATAAACAATCTAAAACAACACAACACACAAACAATATATACATATATGCTCTGAGGTAGGTTAGGTGGGTTTAAAAAAAATTGCACTTATTTTTGCGGTAATGGCGCTTCCATGTTTTTCATGTGGTCTTTCAATGAGGGTGGTCATGCCTTCCACTCAAGGGCGGTGATGTTTGGGTCCACGGTGAGTTTCTATATCTCTAAATGTTGAAGGATTGTCTCCGACTAAAGAAGAACTTGTTGCCCAATTCTGCAGAGAGCATCAGTGTGATATTCTCTGCCTTCAAGAAACTCACCGTGGACCCAAACATCACCGCCCTCGAGTGGAAGGCATGACCACCCTCATTGAAAGACCACATGAAAAACATGGAAGCGCCATGCTTGCAAAAAACGGGACAATCATCAAATAAATATCAAAGAGCGATAAAAACAACATTGAGGTCCTAACTGCTGAGCTCAGAGGAATTACCATCACCTCCGTCTACAAGCCACCTCCCACACCTTTCCTGATGCCAGAAATACCATCATCCAAGGATAGTGATTGGAGACTTCAACAGCCACAGCTCACAATGGGGATACGCCGGAAACAACGCTGATGGAGATGCAGTGGAAGTATGGGCCGAAACCAACCAGCTCTACCTGATACATGATGCCAAACAACCTAAGTAATTTAATTGCTGCCGATGGAACGCTGGCTACAACCCTGATATCGCGTTTGTCAGCCATACCATCTTTGGATTGAGCAAGAATCTGTTACTGAAGCCACTACCAAAAACTCAACACCGCCCCATTGGCCTTACAGTCAATGCTGCAGTTACCCCAGCCACAGTCCCTTTCCGGAGAAGATTCAACTTTGGGAAAGCGAACTGGCCTGGCTTCCAAGAAGATCTTGAAGGGAAGATCGCTCACCTTTTAGGGGAGCCCAAAAACTATCAAATCTTCTCCAAGCTAGTGTACCAGGCAGCCCGGAAGAACATCCCAAGAGGCTGCCGCACCCAATACATCCACGGCTTTGATGTTCCAAGCAGCAAACTATATGAGCAATACCAAGAGCTCTACAAATATGACCCCTTAGCTGAAAGCTAGGCCTGCACGATTAATCGAATTTTCATCATCATCGCGATGTGAACGTTCACGATAAACACATCGCAAAAGCTGGTCTGAAATGCGATAAGATTGCCACGCACCTCGGGCCATCCTTAAAAATATTTTGGTTTGCCGTAACCCGACCGACCCTGTCAATTTAGGACCGACCCAAATATATCTATTTTTTCCCCTTTAGTCCGACCGACTTGCCGGTTGTAAACTTGTGTTAAGACCGACCATTGTTTTTTTTGCTCTTCAAACTACTAATGCAACTACAATAAAACCCTATTAATTATATTTGACTAAGTATTGCAAATATAAATTGCCTACATACCCACGTAGGCTACGTTCATTCTTTTATATTCACCTTAGCCATATTTGCACCTATTATTGTACATCTTTTTAAAATCTCTATTTTTTCTGGTCTTGTTTTTGTTTCTTTGGTTTTTCTGTGTGCACTAGCTCTGCGGGAGCACCTTTTCAAATTTCATTGTAGACAGACAGACAGACAGACAGACAGACAGACGTACTTTAATAATCCCTGAGGGAAATTGCATTCGTTACATACAATACTCCAGTGCAAAAGGAAGAAGAGACAGACACTCTACGTAAAGTAAAGTGTTAGAATATAAATATACAATATAACCTATGTAAAATATAAAATAAAATAAAAACCTATGTAAAATAAACCTATGTAAAATATAAAACCTATGTAAGCAATATACAAAATATACAAACATAAAGAAATATACATAAATGTACATACAACCAGGCATACACTGAGAGGTGATAGCATATGCAAGGATGTAGCATGTCAGATTCTATGTTGGAAAAAAGACCAGTTGTGCAAAGAGATGACCAGTTATGCAGTGAAATTAAAAGAAATGAACAGTTATGCAATATGAATGAATAACCTGTTGTGCAGCAGAAACTATGATGAAAGTGACAGATTGTATAGTTTGATGACCACAGGCAGGAATGTTGTAAATTGTACGACGTATAATGACAATAAAGAATATTCTATTCTATTCTTCTACTTCATTTCATCAATGGTTCACGCTTGTCTGTTATGATGGCTGCGGCTGCAGTAAAGAAAATGTTTGCAGTCACTCTTCAAAGTTATACGGGTTCAGGCACCGTAGCAATAGGTCCTACATAAAAAAATACATTGAAATATCTCGACAACGCTATAACGTGTCGTGTCGACTGATGTCAAGGAGACCACTAAACTTTTAGGAGTTAGAGACGCAGTTACGTCAGTGACGTAAAAATATGCAAATATGTTTAAATTCATACCAACATATTCACCATCACCAAAATTTTACTTTCTTTTTTCTTATTTTCTTATTTATCGCAAGTCATATCGTCATCGCAATATTTAACAGTGTGATCGCACATCGCACATTTTGCTGATATCGTGCAGGCCTACTGAAAGCACCATCGAAGTGGGTGAAAGACTCATGACCTCCCTATCAGAATGCCGCCAGCGGAAATGGCAAACTCTACTGGAGACAACTGACATGGCAAAAAACTGCAAAAAGGCATGGAGCCTCATCCGAAAAATCAGCAGTGACCCATCAACACCAACACAGCAAGTATACCACCATGGCCAACCAGTTTGCGTATCAGCTACTGCTCAATGGGAAATCCACCACCAAACATCCAAGACCGAAGGTAGACCGCCTTCAGTACTCCCAAAACACTGGACTGACTGAGCAGCTCTCCCTTGAAGAGCCCTCTGACACGAAAGTGGGTCCTCGAGCTGATGAACAACTGCATGCTGACAAGAAACATCCCAAAGACCTGGAGGGAAACCCAAATCACATGTGTGATTGTGTGTCAGGTCGCATCGCAGAGGACGCTGGCATCTAGATTGTTGACTGCCGCTTCTGTTTTCGTTTCGACCTCGTTTTGTTCCGTTCGTTTGTCTAGTGTGCCTGTTTTTTGTTTTACTGCCTCCCCATATACCAATTCATCTCCGCGCTATGCTTTAATCTATTCCGCACCTCTGCCGTTCCCGTTTTCATTCACCCTTCACCTGGACTATCAGCCGTGTTAGCCAACTAGCTAACAGCCGGTTAAAGTCTCCATAAGGAGACTAAAGTCTCCTTGCATCTCCCGACTCTGAGTGTGTGGATTGCTTGCCGTGGACCTGGATGAGTACGTTTGTGTGTTTGCGGTGGTGATTGTGCCAACCCATGACCGACTCGCTGCGTGCTCTGCATTAGCTCCGCTCTGTCCCAGCCTGTCGGCTGCCTAGCGTGCCCTGCTAAAAACATTAGCCTAGCTGTTTGACCGGCGTTCACGAGTCGTTCGCGAGGGAGCCCCATTCCCTCTCAGCTCGTCATCTTTCGCCTCGCTGAGGGCCTCGCTAATAATCAGTGGCTCAGCTGTCTGGCTATTCAGCCAATGTCTGTAGAGGGGGACCCCTCACTCCTTCCCAGGTCATTGCTGTAGCCTAGCTGAGTGCTGACATCATGGCACAGTGGGACTTGCCTGCCACGCGTGTTTGGTCTGGGGCAACCAACATCACCCACCAAACTTCAACCCCTGGTCCACGGCAGCTTCAACAAAACTCACTGCCTGCCAGCTAGTGGCTAACCAGCTACTAGCCACCATCAATACCCTACCTATCCTTCTCTCGTCTACCACAACTCCTCAACCTTGGACTATCAGTTCTGCTACTCCAGTCTCTTTCAACCCTTCCCCCTACTTCACCAACTCCTCACCTTCTCTACTCTGCCGCTGACCTCCACCGTCATAACAACAACAACCACCGCCTCCACACTACTGCTGCCACTGCAGCAAGCCAAGCTGGGATCCTTCGTTGTCCACATTACATCCACCGAGGTCTTGGCCCCACTCACCATCAACACCTCCCCCACGGCTCAGCTATTCCCTCGCTCTGGACTACTTCCCGCCCCCCTGTCATCCCCTCCTGCCGTACTGCCAACCTCAACAACCTCCGTTCCCCCTCCCCTGCCCCCCCATCCATCTCCCTTGCACTACTGAACTGTCGCTCCCTCTCCAATAAATCACCTGTTATATCTGAACTGTTACTGGACAATAACATTGATCTGCTTCTCCTCTGCGAAACATGGAAACAGCCCCTGGACTACTAAGCCATCAATCAAGCCACTCCCTCCAACTACAGTTACATCGCCAAACCCCGTTTCTCTGGTGGTGGGGGAGGTGTTGCCGTCCTCCATAAAAAATATCTGTCCATCACTGAACTCAACCTCCCATCAATCTCATCTTTTGAATACCTCGCCTTCTCCCGCCCCAACTCTATCACATCTGTTCTAATTTACCGTCCCCCGAAGCCACATTCTTCTTTTCTCTCTGATCTGTCTGAACTCCTCACTATTGCATCCTCTCTCTCTTACCGCCTACTAGTCACTGGTGACTTCAACATCCACATTGACCAGCCCACTGCCCCACTGACATCTGACTTCCTTTCCCTTCTTGACTGTTTCCACCTGACACAACACATTGACTTCCCCACCCACACCATATCCTTGACTTAATGTGCTCCACCTCCCTACCCTTATCTAACCCCCATCCTCTCCCCTTCCCACTCTCTGACCATCTCTGCATCTCTGCCCCGCTTCCCTCACCCCATAATCCAAACAAGAGCTCCATCACCTATCGCAACATCAAATCAGTTGACCCACTCTCACTCTCCCAGCTCATATCCTCTGCCTTCCCCCCTGACTCTGCCCACTCTTCCCCTGATGACTACGCTGTCATGATTAACTCAATCCTCTCAGACTCCCTGGACTCCCTAGCCCCTTGGAAAACTTATTCTGTCTCGTTCACCAACTCCGCCCTATGTTACACCCTGGAACTCCGCATCATGAAACGATCTGGCCGCCAACTTGAACGACTATAAAAATGCACCCGCCTCACTGTTCACGCTAAAGCATACAAACACTACATCTCCTCCTACCGCGATGCACTTCAAGCTGCTAAATCTGCCCACTTCTCCACCCTCATCAACAGCACCAACCGGAACCCCCGCACCATGTTATCCACCTCCAACAAACTTCTTCAGCCGCCTGACACCAAGCCACCCTCCTCCCCAGATCTCAGTAACTCTTTTCTTCTTGCCTTCAACAATAAAATTACCCAAATCAACTGCTCCCTGACTGCTGCCATCAGCACTGCAACCTCTAACCCCCTCCAACCTTCCTCACCCTCCCTATTCTATCCTCTCACTGCCTTCTCCCCTGTTGACTCCTCTCACATTCTGGATATCATCACTGCATCCAAGTCAACCACCTGCTCTCTTGACCCCCTCCCAACTACTCTAACCAAGGCCTGCCTCCCTGTCCTCATCCCCCACCTCACCATCACCTTCAATCAGTCTCTATCCCTCTGTCTTGTTCCCTCTGTCTTCAAACTTGCCTCCATCACCCCCATCCTCAAAAAGCCCACCCTGAATCCAGCCAACCTCTCCAACTACCGCCCCATCTCCAACCTGCCATTTTTTTCCAAAACACTCGAGCGCATTGTCGCCGCCCAACTCCATACTCACCTCCAGTCAAACAACCTCTATGAACCCCTCCAGTCTGGTTTCCACCCACTCCACATCACTGATACTGCCCTCGTCAAAGTCATCAATGACCTCCTCATCTCTGCAGACTCTGGTGCCCTCAACATCCTGCTACTACTCAACCTCAGCGTAGCCTTGGACACGGTCAACCACACCATTCTCCTGGCAAGGCTGCGCCAGCTGGGTGTTGAGGGCACCACACTCGATTAGCTTCCTACCTCACAAACAGGCAACAGTTTGTCTCTCTCTCTGGCCACTTATCCACCCTTTCTCCTGTTACGCAGGGAGTCTCCCAGGGTTCAGTCCTTGGCCCCCTGCTCTTCATCTGCTACCTTTTCCCCCTTGGTCACATCATCCGCAAACACAACCTGGACTTCCACTGCTATGCCGACGACACCCAGATATACATCAGCACCAAATCCACCCAAAACCCTCCCCTCAGCCACATTGAATCCTGCATCTCCACTATAAAATCATGGTTGACCCACAATTTTCTCCAACTAAACAGTGACAAAACAGAACTACTTCTCATAGGCACCAAATCCACCCTCAATAAAACTGGTCCCGTCTCTCTCACCATCGGCACCTCGACCATCACCCCGTCCACCCTGGCACGCAACTTTGGCGTCACCCTGGACCCCACTCTCTCCTTCGATCCCCATGTCAGCTCCATCATCAAGACCTTATACTTTCACCTCCGCCGCATCGCCAAGATCAGACACTGCCTCTCCCTCTGCTGCCGTATCCCTCATCCATGCCTTCATTTCCTCACGTCTGGACTACTGCAACTCCCTCCTCACTGGCATCACCTCTCACTCCCTCCATAGTGTTACGGCTCCCGCTACAACACCACCTTCGCAGCGCACACTCAGAGGCGCGCCGGCGCGCTCTCCGAGGCACGCCGTTGCGCGTCTCCGTGGCGACGGATCATCGCGGCTGCACTCGATCAGCAATCGACGCACCTGCAGCTGATGACGGAGGAGACAAAGGCCGGCGTGCCCTTCGATCTGGTGCCAGAACGTAAACCACTGTTACGGTCCGTAGCCTGGCTCCCGAGTATAGTGAGTAGATCTCTGCAGCACCTCTCGCCGTACTTATGTTACTTTTCTCCTGTTCCCAGAGAACTCCTGCGCCTCGACAACTCGGACCCGGATGTTCTTCCCCACCCCTGACCTGTCGCTGGAACCCCGTCGCTTACTTGGACCCCCTCTTCTAGTTTTCCCCTGTTGCTCGGTTAAATAAACCTGCATTTGATTTTCCATTGACTCTGCCTCATTTTCCCCTGCCTTGGTTACAGTACGTTCTGGCCATGACAGACCGCAGCCGCACTGGCAGGACGAGCCCCCCTCCACCGGCTGGGTCGGACATGAATGTGGCTGACATCCTCCAGGAGCATGAGACCCGCTTCTCCACCCTGGAGAACAAGCTGGATGCTGCCTTCGCGAACGTCTTGGCCCGCTTGGATGTCCTTGGGGTTGTTTCCATACCACCACCACCACCTTCGTCGGCGGAGAGCGCGGGTGCACAGAACGTCCCCAGTCCCACCGTGCCCCAGGTCCGCCTCCCCCGTGACACCCGTGAACCCAACCTGGCAAGTCCGAAGCCCTTCGAGGGTGATTTTGTGTTATGTAGAGGGTTTTTAGCCCAATGTGAACTTATTTTTAAACTCCAGCCTTCCTGCTATGCCTCAGATGGGGCGAAGATCGCCTTCATTATGTCCCTGCTGTCTGGGAGGGCCCTCAGGTGGGCGACTGCGGTGTTGGGACAGAGTGACCGGCTCGCCATGGATTATTCGGCTTTTCGCTCTGAGTTCCGTTCAGTTTTTGACCATTCAGTGGACGGCGCGGATGCTGCCTCCCGCCTCCACTCCATTCAACAGGGTTCCCGATCTGTGGCAGACTACACCTTGGAATTCCGCATCCTCGCTGCCGACAGCGGGTGGGGGAACAAGGCATTGCTGAGCGCCTACAGACGGGGCCTCAGTGAGCCGGTCAAAGACGGGTTGCTCCGGGACAGGCCGGAGAATTTCCATGAACTCATTGAGTTAGCGCTCCTGATGGACCAACGACTAAGGGAACGTCGTGCAGAGCGTGAGCTCCGTCCCCCAGTTTCACAGGCCCGCTTGCGTCCTTATGAACCCCGAGCTCCCGAGGCCGGGCCCGTCTCACCCAGGGTCCAACCGGCGGTCGCACCATCACCTGCCTCTCCCTTTTCCACAGTAGGAGCCGAGGAACCCATGCAGCTGGGCAGGTCCCGCCTGACAGCCGGGGAACGTGACAGAAGGCTCCAACAGCGCCTGTGTTTGTACTGCGGACAAGCCGGGCACTATCTTCGGGAGTGCGTGAGCCGGCCAAAAGATGGGGCTCTCTAGTCAGGGGGATGCTAGTGAGCCGGACTTCCGTCCCCCATTGTGAGGGTACAGCTGCCATTCTTTTTCCAGCCACCCTCAAGTGGAAGCAAGGATCCGTCACTGTGGGTGCGTATCTGGATTCTGGGGCTGACGACAGCTTTATTGACTTTGATTTTTCGGTTCAAGCAGGCATTCCTCTAGTCCCGTTGGAGGACCCCCTCTCTGTGCAGGCCCTGGACGGGCACTCTCTCGGCCCTGTAACCCACCGGACACAGCTGCTGCAATTGACCCTCTCTGGAAATCACACGGAGTCCATCAGTCTCTTGGTTCTCCATGCCCCCATCGCCCCCTTGGTCCTCGGGCGGACTTGGCTGAGGAGGCATGACACCCACATCACTTGGAGAACAGGTCAGATCCTGGGTTGGAGCACCGCATGTCACGCCAACTGCCTCAGGTCAGCCACCCCACCTTCCGTGAGCGCCCTGACCACCCAGTCACCCTCCCCTGACCTCACCGGGGTTCCCCCAGCCTACCACGACCTGGCTAGGGTCTTCAGTCAGGATGAGGCTGTCTCTCTCCCTCCACACCGGCCTTATGATTGCACTCCCACCCTCCATGAAGGTCCACCCCGTGTTCCATGTTTCTCTGCTTAAACCTGTGGTTACCAGCCGTCTGTCCCCGCCAGTTCCCACTCCTCCTTCCCCACAGCGTCTAGCCGATGGCGATTTGGTGTGGTCGGTGAAAAAGATTCTGAGGGTCCGCCGTCGGGGCAAGGGTTTCCAGTTTTTGGTCGACTGGGAGGGTTATGGCCCGGAGGAACGTTCGTGGGTCCCTCGCTCTTACCTGGCGGGCCCCACCCTGTTGGACGATTTCTATCGGGCCCACCCCGATGCTCCAGGACGCTCGTCGGGGGCCTCGCATAGGGTGGGGGGTACTGTTACGGCTCCCGCTACAACACCACCTTCGCAGCGCACACTCAGAGGCGCGCCGGCGCGCGGACGCGCCTCCGCAGCTGCGCGGCGCGCTCTCCGAGGCACGCCGTTGCGCGTCTCCATGGCGACGGATCATCGCGGCTGCACTCGATCAGCAATCGACGCACCTGCAGCTGATGACGGAGGAGACAAAGGCCGGCGTGCCCTTCGATCTGGTGCCAGAACGTAAACCACTGTTACGGTCCGTAGCCTGGCTCCCGAGTATAGTGAGTAGATCTCTGCAGCACCTCTCGCCGTACTTATGTTACTTTTCTCCTGTTCCCAGAGAACTCCTGCGCCTCGACAACTCGGACCCGGATGTTCTTCCCCACCCCTGACCTGTCGCTGGAACCCCGTCGCTTACTTGGACCCCCTCTTCTAGTTTTCCCCTGTTGCTCGGTTAAATAAACCTGCATTTGATTTTCCATTGACTCTGCCTCATTTTCCCCTGCCTTGGTTACACATAGACTCCAAATGGTCCAAAACTCTGCTGCTCGCCTCCTTACCCACATTCAGTCACTCACATCACTCCTGTCCTCTCCACTCTCCACTGGCTCCCCATCAAACAACGCATCACCTTCAAAATACTCCTCCTGACTTTTAAAGCTCTCCATCACCTAGCCCCGTCCTACCTGTCAGATCTCCTCACCCCCAATCGACCCTCCCGAGCCCTCCGATCTTCCTCCACACTCACTCTGATCGCTAAACTATCAATCAACACTCAAAACCTTCGGCGACAGAGCCTTCTCCTCAGCAGCACCTGGACTCTGGAACTCACTCCCCCAATCTGTTCGTGACACCCCCTCACTTCCCACATTCAAATCAAGTTTAAAAACATACCTCTTCTCACAAGCCTACGACCTCCCCTATCCATAACCCTAACAATCCCCTCCCTTGCCCTCTCCCCTCCTCATGCCCCGCCACCCCCTCATCCCACCCTGCCACTCCCCCCTGCATCTCGGCCCATTGGACTGCTATTGCTCCTGTCCTGTCCTTATGTCTTGTATTGCATGTCTTGTCTTGTGTATGTATGTATCTCTGTATGTATGTATATATGCGGTACTGTCGTCTTTCTTTGTTCTTTGTTTAATTTTGTAAGCGACTTTGGGTCTCTGAAAAGCGCTATACAAATAAAATGAATTATTATCATTATTAAATCATCACTCTTCTAAAACCTGGTAAAGATCCAGCATATGCAAAGAGCTTCCGCCCAATCTCCCTTCTATGCCATCGTACAAGTTGTTTGAAAGCCTGATCCTCAACAGGCTTGCCCCAGCCACTGAACCAGCCATCATACCTCGACAAGCTGGATTCCAACCTGGCAAATCCACAACAAGCCAACTTCTTAATTTCACACAGCACATTGAAGACGGGTTCCATAATGGACAGGTTATGGGAGCCGTTTTTGTTGATCTGTCTGCCACATATGACACTTTTAACCACCGCCTCCTCCTGAAAAAGATCTTGAAGAATACCAAAGACCTGGCATTCACGGACCTCATCGGAGCCCTCCTGAAAGATAGGTGCTTCTATGTTGTCCTTAACAACAAGCAAAGTTGCTGGCAACGACAACGGATTGGCTTACCTCAAGGCAGGGTGCTTGCTCCACTTTTATATAACATCTACACCAATCATCAGCCAATGGACCAGAAGACTGAGCGGTTCCTCTACACTGACGACCTCTGTGTAACATCCCAAGAGAGTAAGTTTGAAGCTGTAGAAGTGAATCTCACCTCAGCCCTAGATGAGCTACACCTCTACAAGGAACGCAACCACCTACACGCAAACCCTGTGAAGACCCAAGCCTGTTCGTTCCATCTCAGTAACCGGTAAGCAAACAGACCTCTTAACATCACATGGTGTGAAACACCTCTTGAGCACTGCACCAACCCTGTCTACCTTGGTGTAACACTGCACTCTCTCCTATAAGGAACACATAAAAAACACCAAACTCAAAGTTAACTCCCGAAATAACATCCTCTGGAAGCTGACCAACTCCAAATGGGGAGTCACAGCACACTGGCCCTGTTACTCCTCTGGGGAATATGCATGTCCTGTTTGGGAAAGATCACCCCATGCCCAAAAACTAGACCCAGCTTTGAATAACACCTGCAGCTTAATCACTGCCTGCTTGAAGCCTACCAACATAAACAACCTGCACTTCCTCGCTGGCAGTGCCCCTGCTGATGTGAGACGGGAAGTTGCCAGCTAAGTAGAGATGACCAAGGCCACCAGTGATGAATGCCACCTCCTCTATGCACGTGTACCCCCGGCCCAACAGCTGAAGTCCAGGAGAAGCTTTCTCAGCCATGTCCAGCCCCTAATAGTATCACGGGAAGAAACAAGACTCAAACTATGGACAAAAAGGTTTGAGGACGACCCCCCTCCTACTGACATGGGTATCTCTCCTTCCGAATCCCTCCCTGAGGGCTCAGAAGCACCATGGGTCCAGTGGAAGACGCTCAACCTATTGAGAACAGGAAGAGGGCAATCAAAAGCTGCCTAGGCCAGATGGGGCTATAAAGCTAAGGACACGACAAGAAGAAGTAGCAGCATAGTCTATAACTGTGTGACTATGCAAGCCATACGGTAAAATGAGCAATGCACATTAAGGTATTGGATAGACTCCTCTAGTTTTGTTAATGCTCGAAGGTGCTTATTTGCTATCCAGGGCCCAGTGAAGCAGCCCAGGTCAAACTGCGGAACCAACTTTGTGGGAGCCTGCAAAGAACTCCAAATTGACACTACAGGCTGCAATACAACAAGGCGGTGGAGGCCTACTTGACAGAGCAAGGATGCACATGGCAGTTCAAACCTCTACATGCCTCGCATATGGGCGGCAGCTGGGAACAGCTGCATCCTGGATGACATGTTTCTCAAACTTCGAACTGCAAAACTGATACATGAAGTAGTCAAAACATTCATGGCAGAGGTCAAAGCGATACTGAAAATCAGGCCATTGACGTTGACATTGATTCTCCAAAGATCCAGAGTATTCCATCAATCTCACTCCAGCTATCCTCCTCACCTAGAAGGTCGTTACAATACATCAGTGATCTGCAGGATGTCGTATATGGAGAAACAAAAAGCCAAACATGCAGGAAGGGGACGTTGTCCCGCTGTGGGGCAACCAAGACAACCAAGGCCTATTGGGGCTGGTAACAAAAACCTTTCCTAGTAACGGCGGCAGTAGTACAGTGGGTAGAGCGGGTGGACAGAGCGGGTCGTCCACTACCTCTAGGGTCGCCGGTTCGATCCCCCTCCTCCTCCAACTGTCCACATGTCGAACCCCACAAATGTACTGATTGTAAGTCGCTTTGGACTAAAGCGTCTTCTTCTTCTAGTAATAACAATAGTAATAGTAGTAACAATGGTAAGGTAATGAATATAGAAGTGAAGCCCACCATGGATGGTGTAGCAAGGTCATTCCTTAGACCTGTCTCAGAAGTCATACTTCGGCTCAATCTCAATTCTCTATCTTACCCCTTCCCCTTGTCCCTTCCCCTTTCCCTACGTCTTGGGCCTTGAAACAGTGTTAAGGGCTAGGGGTAAGAACATGCCCCTATGAATTGAGACACTCGTTACGGTTATGTCATCATACATTGACTACAAAATATTGACAAAATATTTTTTATATACACTGCATGGTGTTCTGTATCTTTTTCAGTCATTACGGTTTTGAATTTCATTGATGTTCAGAAACAATGTCTTTGTTAACCAACATTTCTTTATTTCTTTATTTACAATTATGAATGGCTACAACATTGAACGCATGACTCACTCCCACATTTGCTTTGAAGCGTATTTTGATTTCAGAAATTTCTGCTCGTTTTCGTGCCGAAAACGTATCAGCTGCTGAGTTTCCTCCGGCGTCCCTGTGTGAAAAAGGACGATATATGTAAAGCACGTATTTATTTCTCTCTAGTTGTCTACACTGATGTCAAACGGAATTCGCTGCTAATTGTGTTTAGTAAACTAGACATGCATGGAGTTTATTGCTAGTCAGAGAAATGCAGGATTGTTGTGCATTCAGCAATGTAACGTTAGCATAGCGATTTTCAAAAAAGTTTCTATTAAGAATATGGTTGCAAATATATAGGTACAGGATTGTTTAGAGCACAAAACAATACTGTCGTAAATTTTAAATAAAATATTTCAGCCAAAAATACTTACATTTATGGGACTCTCGTGGAGATCTGGCCGCGATTGTTGCCGGTTGCGCAGTGGGTACCCCTTGGTTTCAAGTAAGCTCCCGATCTTACTTCTTGGAAAATGCAGGTTGATCTAGACCAGAAGCTCGTCTTTCCGCCTGAGATCATCACAACTAATCTCAGGCCAGACTTGGTCTTGTGGTCAACCTTGCAGAAATCGCTTTTCATTGTAGAACCTACTGTACCATGGGAGACTGCAGTCAGTGAAGCACATGAACGCAAATGCCTGAAGTACTCCGACATAGCAGCAGAGGCAGAGGCATGGCTGGCAAGCCCTTGTGCTTCCTGTTGAGGTCGGATGCAGAGACTTTGTTGCCAAGTCCACAGTCAAGCTTCTAAAGGGGATGGGAGTGCGAGGACAGGCCTTTCGACAAACCATCAGATTAGGCCTGCATGATATCAGGAAAATGTGTGATGTGCGATCACACTGTTCAATATTGCGATGACGATATGACTTGCGATAAATAAGAAAAGAATGAAAAAAAGTTAAATTTTGGTCATGGTGAATACGTCGGTATGAATTTAAACACATTTGCATATCGTGACGTCACTGACTGCATCTCCAACCCGTAAGTTTAGTGGTCTCCTTGACAGTCGACACGTCACGTTATAGCGGTGTCAAGATATTCCAATGCATTTTTTTTATGTTGGACCTTTTGCTAAGGTGCCTGAACCCAAAGTTATAACTTTAGCCTTCTATAACTTTGAACGGTGACCGCGAACATTTTCTTTACTGCAGCCGTAGCCATCATAACAGACAATCGCGAACCATTGATGAAATTAAGTGAATATAAAAGAAAAAACGCAGCCTACGTGTGTATGTAGGCAATATATATTTGTGATACTTACTAAAATATAATTAATAGGGTTTTATTGTATTTGCATTAGTTGTTTGAAGAGCAAAAAAACAACGGTCGGTCTTAACGCAAGTTTACAAACAGGAAATCGGTCGAACTAAAAAGGAAAACAAATAACTATTTGGGTCAGTCCTAAATTGACAGGGTTGGTCAGGTTACGGCAAACCAAAATATTTTTAAGGATGGCCCGAGTGTGTGGGGCAAACTTATCGCATTACAGACCAGCTTTTGAGATGTGTTTATCGCGAACGTTCACATCGCGATGACGATGAAAATTTGATTAATCGTGCAGGCCTACATCAGATCATTGTCAGAGGCTGCTGAGCGAGGCAGCAGCTGGCTGTGGATCAAGAGCAAGGACCCCAACTGGGCTGCAAAGTGACCATCAGGGGGTAAATGCTGAGGGGGGCAGACCTGGGACGCCAGGTGTCGCCGTTGAGCCCTGTGGAGATGTCGAGGGCTTATCAAGGAAACATCAGTGAAGCAGGGTGCCCTCCTGAAGACCCCAGTGAAGCAATTACCCCTACCCCACTCATCACCAAGTGTTCTCTCTGACTCTGACTCTGTCTGTCTCTCTCTCTCTCTCTCTCTCTCTCTCTCTCTCTCTCTCTCTCTCTAACTCTGTCTGTCTGTCTGTCTCTCTTACTCTGTTTCTCTCTCTATCTCTTTGTCTCTCTCTCTCTATCTCTGTCTCTCTCTCTCTAACTGTCTCTCTCTCTCTATCTAACCCTAACTCTGTCTCTCTCTCTCTCTAACCATTCCTCTTTCTCTCTCCCTGTCTCTCTCTCCCTGTCTCTATCTCTCTGTCTTTCTCTCTAACTCTGTTTCTCTTTCTCTCTAACCCTACCTCTCTCTGTCGCTCTCTCCCTGTCTCTCTCTCTAACTCTGTCTGTCTGTCTCTCTCTCTCTCTCTTTGACCCTGTCTCTCTCTCTCTTTCTCTCTCTCTCCCTGTCTCTCTCTATCAGTACGTTTACATGCAGCAAGAAATTCGAATTTCTGATCGGATCAGATAATGACATGCGTAAGACCGGATCACTTGTCCGAGTATACATGCCGTTCAGGGAATCGGCTTAACAGCCGGAGCGTGGCTGACTCCGGACGCTGTGTGCCGCTCTGCGCATGTGCAGAATGGCGATGCGTATGCGCAGAATGCAAAATCCGATTCAGATCCGATTGCTGAGTATACATGCCGTTAAAAGTCCGACTATGATCGAATTATCCAGGTGTAGTTATCCGATTTTAGATGTCCGAAATAGGTCCGAAGTAGGTCCGAAGTAGGTCGGATTAAGGTGTTTACATGCACTTAAAAAGTCCGAACGATGTCTTATACGATTAGAAATTCGAATTTCTTGCTGCATGTAAACGTACTGTATCTCTCTCTCTCTCTCTCTCCGTCTCTCTCTCTCTCTAACCCTACCTCTCTCTCTCTCCCTGTCTCTCCCTCTCGCTCTCTCTATATAACCCTACCTCTCTCTCTCTGTCTCTCTCTCTCTCTCTCTCTCTCTCTCTCTCTCTCTCTCTCTCTCTCTCTCTCTCTCTCTCTCTCTCTCTCTCTGCATATCTCTGCCCACCTGAAGACCCCAGTGAAACAACTACCCCTAGCCCACTCATCACCAAGTAGGCCTGGGACGATAATCAATAAATCAATTAATCGCACGATAAATGAAAATGAATTCGATCATTTTTCCGGCCTCGATATATATCGCCATGTGCATGTGTGTATATTGTTTTCCTCGTCTCTCGCCTCCAAACATGTTGGATGACAAGATGGTTCACTCTGTGCTTCGGTCTCAGCACCAAGCACCGCCCCCCCACCGATGCACAGAGTGCATCGGTGGGGGGGCGGTGCTTGCGGAGCCGCAAGCACACACACACAGAGACTGTAGCAGGTGAGCGAGCCTCATGAGGAGAATGGACAAACTTATTCCAAAGCCAAATGCCACAGCCCCGGTGTGGGAATATTTCGGTTTCAAGCCCAATGAACAAGGTGGAACCATCAAGACAGACGAGCCAGTATAATAGTAGCGACCAAAAAAGGAAACATGACGAACTTACATGCCCACCTTAAACACAATCATGTGAAGCAGCGAAGACTCGACCTTCAACCAAACAGAAGAGGCCAGCACAGCCAACTCTACCTCTTCTGTTTGAAAAACAACGAAAATACGACCCAACATAGCAACATAGCTGCCTCCATGGAAGAGGACCTGCTACTCATGTAGCAGGTCCCATAATGAGCTAATTCTCAGTTACTGAAAGTTGTACTGAAACCACAATGATACTTATTTCATGGGAGGGGCCTATACTAAAGAATGTTGTTATAAAACAATATTTTTATAGTAATTGTTTTCACAATATGAATATGCCTTTATATATAATTTAGTGTCTATTTGGGCTATGTCGTATGACATGATTAAAAAAAATAGTTTTAAATGTGGAAACTATGACACGGTGGTACTGAGAGCAAGGGTGTAGGAACTGGGGGGGACGTGTCCTCTCCAATATTGGAGACAGTCGCATTTGTCCCACCCAAAAATTATACCGCGGAGAAAAATATTTGATTTTGAAATCTTGCTTTTATTTTGAAAGCGCAACACAGCGGCCCACCCACTCCCTCAACAGCTCAGACTGTTTGGTAAGCTGTTTTCACCTTAACCATTGCATGTATCTGTGTCTGTTCATTGAGGCATAAGATACAACTAAGAAAATAACATTTGATATTTATCAGTTCATTACTGCCATTCAAAATGTGTTTTCCTTTATCTTTACAAATGTATCTTTTTAGTAGAATAAAGCATGTAGATTAATGTTTTGCAGTGTAGTTAATTTATGACATATTTCTGTTCAAACCATTAACGGATCTGTCATCGTCAGGTTATATGTGTGTGTGTCGTCGTCGTCCCCCCCCCCCCCCCCCCCCCCCCATGTTCAACTCATTCCTACGCCCCTGACTGAGAGGACCAAATCACAGAGTGACGTCACTTGCAGATAGTAGTTTCGAGAAATTCTCAGACAGGAACTTGTTCTGTATGTTAAAGTACTGGGTGAATACAACATTTTCTGTAGACACAAAGCTCCTGTTACATTTTCAAAACATGTACAATTAGTCACAGAACGGCGTAGGGAGTAAGTTCCAAAACATTCGATTTGAGAACAAATGTTTTAACCGGTTCAATACGCAGACTAGTATATAGACATTGCAATAGCCACGTTGTAAAGACCTACAATATAAAACAAATTATACACTTTTCTTTCTTGTTCATGACTCATCCCACTGACTACAATAAACTTTTATATGTTGAAATGCAGAAAGTGTACATTGCAACCATCCCTGCATTTGTAGGCAGCAAAATAGGTTAACATATCCGCTGTCCATTTGCAAGGAATTTGTTTTCACTGCAAAAAATATTACCATTCACGGGCTTACCTTTAGTTTAGCCTTTTCAAGGAGGAATAATGTCACACAACCAGTTACAAACACGAATGGGTTCGGCCCCGCGGGTTATGAAAAGAATACGTGCTTTCTGCTGCCACGTACAGAAACGCTGCTCCTTCGGAAGAACACGTCCCGTTTCCCCATAGTAAATGCGCAACCACATTCCTTGGCCTGCAGAGGTACTTATCACGTGTACATGGGCCTCAGAATTTTTGTATTGTTGTACAATTGAATTGTCATGTCTACTTCATATGGCCATCAAATGGCGATCATTTGTTATTAGTAACATATAGTAATGAATGACGAATGAATGACTGAATAAGCTCTTTCATATCATCATAGTAGATTACCTATTCCAGTAGTATCTCGGCGTATTTACTATATGTGTAAGTAAATTTATAAAATACAATGAATGCATTTAATAACTTGGTATCCTTGACATGAATTAACGAGCATGAATAAATTAATGAGCATGTCTACAACACAATCTTTTACAATCATTATGGTATGTATGGTATGTATGATGCTGCTGGTCACGTTTACACGCTCTTCACATTTCAGTTCAGTTGGTTTGTCCAACGTGCCCATTCGATTTAGGCTAGTATAGAAAATATGGTAACACTTTCTATGAAGGTCTAGTCTATAATGCATTATGAGCACATTCATAAGACATTATAATGCATGTATAAGCCTTCATAAGAGTTGTTGTAACGGTTTATAATCATGTATGGCAATCATGTAGGGCCTGCTGACAGGCCCTACGTCTAGCTCCTCCACTGGATTTGCACTCACTGTTGTGCACTACATATACTATTGTGCACTACAAATGCAGACTTGCTCTGATGCCCTTTTATTTGGATCTTGCAGACTCCATTCATGGTTGTCTTATTTGTTTACACAACTTTGCACTTAATATAACTCATATTACTATCTAGCTTTGTCTATGCACCAAGACAAAAAAATTGAAATCGGAAAATAATTCCTGTATGTCTCGTATGCATGCATGGCAATAAAAGCTTTCTGATTCTGATTCTATTGGCCCAATTCTGAACATCCATCTTTATATGTTCACAATGAAGAAAGTGGCGCTTCTACACTGAAAGTTTACTTGGAAATGGTTTCTGCTTGTGTATTAATGGGTTTAATGACACCTGGGTGTCACCCAATGGCATTGTGGTTTATGGCAGGCATTGCCTGCTTCCAGACCAAACCGCTTTGCTAACGCATTGGGATTTTTTATGGTTTTGCATGATGAAGGGAGTCCTCTGTTCGAGCCGCTGTACACTGCAGATATCAATTGTCTCTTTAAAGACGGCGCTTTTGTGGGTGCTCACCATAGACTGTATATATATATGGACAAACCCTCCGTGACGTCACCCATAGACTTCTTAACAGCGGAGATGAAGCCTAAAATTGAGCTTCTGGGCGCCGCCATCTTGGACATTTCAGTCTGTGTTCTAAGCCCGCCTACCTCCGGCCAGACCAATCAAAGCCTCGAATCTGTGAAGGTCATGCCGTGATGACATATGACAGCTGCCAATCAAGTTGACCACGCCCTTAATTATTCATAAAATAAATCCTTCTCTGTGCATTAAAATAATGGATTCTAAAAAAATTCACCCCCCTCACAGTTGTCATGGACTCGAACACTACTGAAAGACACCAAAACCGTTTTTTGAACCAGGCTGTAAACATGTTTATTTTGGCTGTAAAGTTGGACATTTTAACATGGGTGTCTATGGGAGTTGACTCCCTTCTGCAGCCAGCCTCAAGCGGCCAGTCGAGGAACTGCAAGTTTTTGCACTTCCGCATGGGCTTCATTTTTCAGCATGGAATGTTGCCGCTTGTTGCTCACCTCAGCTTAGCCAATGGTGAGCGACAGACGCTGTGAGAGTCATTCCCATGCTGCGTTAAGGGGATATTCCGCCATTTTGGAAATAAGCTCATTTTCCACCTTCCCTCGAGCAAAACAATCGATCTTTACTCTTTTCCTGTTCATCCAGCCATTCTGTGAGTCTGGCGGTACAACTTTTAGCTGTAGCTTAGCATAGATCATTGAATCGCATTAGACCATTCGCATCTCGCCCGCTTAGAAGTGACTACGATTTCCGGAATTTTTCCCATTTAAAACTTGTCTCTTCTCAAGTTTGAAAGTGCAATAAGACCGACGGAAAATGAAACGTGGCGATTTTCTAGGCTGATTTAACCCGGAACTATACTCTCATTCTGGCGTAATAATCAAGGAAAGTTGCAAAGGTACCATGGGCGCAGTGATATGACACAGCGCCTCAATAGTCCCTGTAGGCTTCTTCCGGCAATACAACCAACATGATTACCTGCTATAACCGGTGGTATACCGGGACTATACTTTGAGGCGCGTCATATCACTTCTAAGCGGGCGAGATGCTAATGGTCTAATGCGATTCAATGATCTATGCTAAGCTACAGCTAAAAGTTGTACCACCAGACTCACAGAACAGCTGGATGAACAGGAAAAGAGTAAAGATCGATTGTTTTGCTCGAGGGAAGGTGGAAAATGAGCTTATTTCCAAAAATGGCGGAATATCCCTTTAAAGCAGCATGGGAATGACTCTCACAGCGCCTGTCGCTCACCATTGGCTAAGCTGAGGTGAGCACCCACAAAAGCGCCGTCTTTAAAGAGACAATTGATATCTGCAGTGTACAGCGGCTCGAACAGAGGACTCCCTTCATCATGCAAAACCATAAAAAATCCCAATGCGTTAGCAAAGCGGTTTGGTCTGGAAGCAGGCAATGCCTGCCATAAACCACAATGCCATTGGGTGACACCCAGGTGTCATTAAACCCATTAATACACAAGCAGAAACCATTTCCAAGTAAACTTTCAGTGTAGAAGCGCCACTTTCTTCATTGTGAACATATAAAGATGGATGTTCAGAATTGGGCCAATAGAATCAGAATCAGAAAGCTTTTATTGCCATGCATGCATACGAGACATACAGGAATTATTTTCCGATTTCAATTTTTTTGTCTTGGTGCATAGACAAAGCTAGATAGTAATATGAGTTATATTAAGTGCAAAGTTGTGTAAACAAATAAGACAACCATGAATGGAGTCTGCAAGATCCAAATAAAAGGGCATCAGAGCAAGTCTGCATTTGTAGTGCACAATAGTATATGTAGTGCACAACAGTGAGTGCAAATCCAGTGGAGGAGCTAGATGTAGGGCCTGTTCAGCAGCTGGACAACTTCTGGGAATAAGATGGGGAGTGGATTGATTGTCCTGGTGGCAACAGGCCTCCTGGATAATAAAACACAAATTTTCTCTCTGCTGCTCTCTTTCAGACTCTGATGCTGCTGTGTGATGCCAGTGACACTGCTTACGGCTAGTTGGTTTGGTTTGAATACCAGGTTGTTAGCCTTTACCATTGAAGTCCCCCTCCTGTGTTTCTCCTACTCCCCACACTGTCACCCCCCGCCGTAACCTGAAAGCTCTCTCCCGCTACGCTTGCCTCTGCTGTTCTCTCATCACTACCCCCCCTCAGAACAACTCTCTACTTTCAACTGAGGAAGCCGCCTCTACCCTGCTATCTTCCCTCTCCTTCTCTTTGGACTCCCTGTCCCCTCACATCCAGATCAGCGCGATCTTTTCCTCCTCCTCATTGGCTGTCCGAATCTCTTGTTTTTATTCTTATGCATTTTTTACTGTGAAGCATTTTGGTGCGGCTTAGCCGTCTGTAAATTGTGCTATACAAATAAATTTGACTTTGACTTTGACTTGACTTTGACTCTGCAGACTTATAGAACAGGGATACAGGCAGCTGAGAGGAAATTGAAGAAATCAGACTGTTGATGATCTCTCCCACTACCTTCACCTCCTCTTAGACTTCACCTCCACAGTGTCAACAGCCAAATCTACATTCTACCGGAACAAGATAAATTTATCTGCCTCCAACCCCAGTGTGGCAGTATCCCCTGCCACTGGTAAGACACCACAGCAGCACATTACACCATCACTTATCTCACAGACCACATGTTAGCCAGGTAGCATGCTCTCTTTAGTTTGGTGGGTGCAAACACTGAGCTATATCTATAACATCCAAGTAAGTTTCCTGTGCTATTGCCATACATACACACATATACATACACAGACACAGAAAATTTTGTTTTGAGTTGTTTCTTTATTATGAGCAGGCCTGAATCCATGTATTGTTTTGCTTTCCACAGTGCTTCCTGGTGCTGGGCAGTGGAGAAGGACCCGAGCTGTGTTTCAGGCTGACTTTTATAGTGCCGGAGAAATCCGTAGGGAGCGTGCTCGGGCCCTCCCACTGAACCATACCAACTGTGGGGCTGAAATTAATAGGGAGATTCATTTCCAGACTAAGTTCGTGTTTGAATATTTTGATGACCACCTTTAGGTGTGTAAAATAAGTGTAAATAGAGTTTGCAAGGTTTAAGACATGGGAAATGATCATGGGGTTTAAATTATTATACGAGTGAGTCCAATTAAAGGTGGTATGGTCCAGAGGGAGGGGCCTAGCCTTTAAATGGAGGGATTCTACTAGGGTTGGGCGAATGAAGCCCCATGAGCCTTTGGAAGGTTCTTCCTGATTGCATCGTAAATGTTTCGGAGCGTCAAAGCATCGAAGACAAAACAGTGACATCTGGTGGTTAGCAGACATAACGGCGGCTCTTACCGATTCAACAATCACGGACGAAGCCAAATGCCGACAAATTGCCCTTCCCTGACACGTTGGTAAAGCAGAGAGGGGAGACAATGTGTTCTGTTCCCTTATGAATAAAAACTATTAGGCCTACCTGTATGTTTTATCTAAACCTTGTTAGTCAGTGCTGCAAAATTAGCGTCTGGCTATCCTTGAATAAACATTACATTGTTGATGTCTCTAATGATTCGAATTGAAGAGTTATACGCGTAAGATATACTATAGTTCGCAGCACGAGTTCAGTAAGCCCTTGGGAGAGTGGATTCGCGGTCGCGCAGCTTGCAAGCGACCGGGGTTCGATACCCCTCATAGATCTAAAAATCGTGAAACGGACGGTTATATATAATGAGATTGCAAAACGCTCGACCGCGATTGTATTGAAGACTTCAATCGATGTTTTGCAAAAACTAATAGCAAATAAAGTAATTGCAGCAGATGACCACAGCTAAGGTGTCTCAGATAACAGAAAACATGTAAAGGGCATTGTGTACAGTGGGGATTGTGAAAACATATAAGGGGCATTGTGTACAGTGGGGATTGTGGAAACATAAGGGGCATTGTGTACAGTGGGGATTGTGAAGTGCTTGTGCTGGCTCACTATGAGGGTGCTTGTGCAACAAAACATATGTGTTGGGGAAGGTGCTCATTGTGGAACAGAGCTTCTGTCCAGGTTTTTATTTAAAAACAAGATCTGCTCCACTATATTTGGTTTCAGGCGGTTTCTCCTTGCGTTGACAATTTCGCCATCTTTGGAGAAAATCCTCTCACAGGGCATAGAGGATGCCAGTGTGCAGAGATACTGCATTGTTTATCAGACCAGTAACGCTTTACAGGGTTGATACAAGCACCGGTGCCTCTGTGTCAAATGTCCCATTTAAACTTTTCAGTGACGTCCGAAGCTTCGGACGTCATCAGTCACGTGACCTTACAACTTTGATACGCGCTCCGATACATTGTGCCGAAGCAGATTGCTTTGCGGAAGTGATACGGGCTTCGGTGCCTCGGTGTCAGACTTCCCATCCCTAGATTCTACACTGCCTAGGCGGTCAGTGAAGGGCTGTGGTGCTGTGCAGATGGGGTTTGTAGATATGTGGTTCCCTATTCTATATGTCATTTTTTCTTTATTGTTTGCACATACTTTACTGGATTAAAAGAAAATCACTTCAACTTAAAGAGTAAATGGACTTTGTTTTGCGAGTTTTGGACATTTTAGACATCTTTTTCAGTTAGCCTGCGGCTACACTACCCTCATTCTAGGTCAGAGTATGAAAACAGTTTTCCATGACCTCCGCTTTCTTCAACCCTCCCTCCCTTCGACCCCTTGCCTCCCTGCCTCCCCCTGCCTCTCAGAAAATGACTTGCTTGATCCCCATCAGTTTTTTGTTCTTTGTATCTTAGCACTAGAATCATAGGCCAGAGATGTTGTATACTAGCAATAGCTAACCTAGCAATTGGAATGCTTGAAATTTGTTCTGGTGACTTGCTTACTGTATTAACAGCAATGAAGTGTTTCACCTTCTTCTGACAAATGTATTTATTGTAAGTCACTTCGGATAAAAGCGTCTGCTAAATGCCCTAAATGGTAACATAAATTGTTAGGTCCGCCAGTCCCACTCTCAACCCGCCCTTGCGAGACAGACAGAGCCCCAAAGGTTATGCCCTTCAACCTGGCGCAGAAGACGCCGTTACCGTGGAATCACACGCTGCTACGACTACTGCAATTTTGGGAAGGATACCACTTGTGCTTCCTCCAAGAAATAGGCAACAATGTTCTCACACTATTGTGATGGGTTGAGGTGTAAGGATTTGGTACAACTCATGTGCAGGAATCGGACAAAGGAGTAGATGAGGGGGTAAGTCCAAACCCATTTTAATTCCAGAAAATTAAGAATTCTAGAAAATGCTGGAGAGCTTGACATCACATGAGGGAACAAGACAATATGGCAGAGGGAGAGGGGAAAAGCTGGGAGAAATAAAGAGGCGAGTGATTAGGCAATTGACAACAGGTAGGAGGGAGACACACAGAACAACAGGCAATCATGGAACTACAAAACAAAACACAAAGTGTTACTCAGGGTCAGGCTGGATCGTGACATGAGGGTTGTAGGGATGGGTTTGGGAGGGGAGAGGGAGCTAGGGTTGTATTTTGTGTTGTTTTGAAAAAGGTTCTAAATATATAACAATGTTGAACTTGAGATGTTTTTGCTTATTATTTACAACTGAAATTATGTTTTTGTTATTACAGAGAGTAAAAACAAAAAAAAATTATCTCAAGTTAGTTCTGGGCTGTAGTTCTGGGCTACTGCAGAAACATTGTGGTGCACATGACCGCCTCTGTGAAAGAGGACCTGCTTTTAACGAGCTCATTCTAAGGTAACTTAGAATTTTAGATTTTTATATTTCTAAATGTTATATTTAATATATTTATCAATCATGCATTACATTTCCGTTTGGCTAGATGCCATGTAAATCCACACACTCTACTGTGAAATCATGCTACTTAAAAATGAAACAATATCAAATGGTATTTTATTGCCTTTAATATGTTGCCTTAAATCACTCACAAACATTGGTTGTAAACAATGAATACTGCTTAAAACATCAGCCAAACATGACAAAAGTCATGTTTGTGACCGATTCACTCACCTCCAATTCATGAAAAAAGCTATAAAATACCATTCCAAGAGCTAGCATAGCTAATCCATCCCTTCTGTCCTCTGCCATGTTATCTTATACCAAAGTCATGATAAAAACAGTAAAGAATATTTGTATCTTTCGTTAGGTGTGTGGTTTCTCACGTTTGTAAACTTGAAAAGTCATCTTGTAACGGGTCAGGGCAGGACCAAATCGCAGCACAAAACCAGATGAGAGTGAAAAGAAAGGATCTTTACTTTCGGTATAAACAATGATCAAAAATCAAAGTCAAAGTCAACTTTATTGTCAATCAGACCTGGTAGGTGGGGGCCCCGGTGCGGCGTCAGTTCGCCACCACCGAGTAGCAATAGGCGAGTTTCAGATGGTTTGCATTTGCGCATTTGTTGCAACGAGAATTGAGAAGATCCGGCGGAACTCGTCATAATCACGTCAAGTTCCCGTCTGGTTGTTGAGGGGAGTGTATTATGTCCGCACTTGCTCGAGAAAACATGCCCAGAAAAGCAGGCGGAAGTTGTTTTCCTGAGTTTTGAAAGCCAGGTGACTCGTCGCATCGGAAGTGTATCACAGGTATTTCTGACGTTTTCATCCCAGAATGCATTCTGAAGCATGGCAAACTAAGCCGCATGCCTCATCTGAAACTCGCCTAGTGGGCGGGGAACAGAGGAGGCAGGAAACTATAGGCACACCAGAAGGGGGAGAGTCCTGTTGCGGAGCTGGTCAGGGTGTTGTGTGCCTATTCCCCCAGATTAGTTCTTGGGACCACGATGAGGGGTGTTTGGAAACCATACAGAGTATAGTCTCCATCTCCTGGTTCTTTCCCTCGGACTGGCCATTAGACTGGGTGGAAACTGGGTGGAAACCTGATGACAGGCTGACGGTGGCCCTGACCAATCTGCAAAACTCCCTTCAGAAGATGGAGGTGAATTGCAGCCCCTGGTCGGATGGGGGTAGCGGTTCTTTACTGTTATTTGTCATTTAGTCCATAGTAGTCAAGGCATGGCTGCAGGGTTTTGTCCTTCTTCTCGACGAAGAAAAACCCTCTGCCAGCAGGAGAGGATGACGGACGGATTATACCTGCCACCAACCCCATGAGATACCCATCGAGGGTACTGGCAGGAGTTGGGCGTGGTAGAGAAACCCGCTGGATGCCCAATTGTTGAGCCAACTCCTGATTAATTATGCTGATGTCAGACCCAGGGTCTAGCAGTGGTGGGTCAATAGAGATCGCTAGGGCACCGCCCCTCCGTAAAATATTCCCTCGTATATACCTACCAAAAGTTCAAATACGAAAACATAAATCAACAAAAATGTATCATGTTTTTCCTTGTGTAATGGTGTGATAGACCGTACCTGCCACTGCCTGCAACCATTTGAATGCATACAACATCAATTCTTTCGGCTAGGCTTGCTATTTGTCATTTGATATAAAGCCCTAGTTCAGGCCAGCAAACCTTTTGCTCTCTTACAAGCAGTGTCACTGGTGAAGTTGCCGTGGACCCAAACGCACAACACAAAGAATCGTAGACAGAGAGTTCGGAGGACACAGGTTTACTTGATTAGTGGTGGTAGATGGAACGACGGGTATGATGGGGTTTTAGAGCTGTGGGAATGTAGAGGTGCACCGACAGAGCGATCAACCTCCGTGGCGCTGGGAATCTGGAGGAAGTCAGTCTGACGATCGGACCGAAACACTGCGGCGACGGGTTGATGGGACGTGGAGCAGAGAATGGGAAAAAAAGGAAAACAAGATCAACAGACTCGGGAACAAGGACTGGAACAAGGTAAGCTTGAGTATGCTAGATTGCCAAGAGTGCAACTAACTGTATAAACACGGTTGATGTTCTGGTGATGAATGGCTGGGGGACCGGTGTAGATAAGCTGTAGCCCTTGATTGGTAATGACCCTCAGGTGTGTGGAACCAGAGGGTGAGAAGGCTGAAGCCTCCTAGGGACCGGAACAGGTGCACCCCCTGCCTACTACCTAGGGTAGGCGTCGACAACCCGCGGCTCTGGAGCCGCATGTGGCTCTTTCATCCCTCTTCTGCGGCTCCCTGTGCTTTGGAAAATAAATAATAAATATATCTAATTTAAATTTATTTTATTTTAGTTAGTTAGTTAAAAAGAAAATGTAATTCTAAAGTCGAAATCTATGATGCTCTTGTAACATTAAAATAAAACACGTTTAATTTTTTGTCGCTCAAAGTATGCGTCACAACCGCGACTTGCGACCGCTAGGGCGGAATTCAAGCTTTTCAACCCCAGGTAGGCCAACCATGCATACATCCAAGAAAAGAAAAGTTTCTGAAGTAAACAGAACATTTAATGCTACGTGGGCAGATTTGTTTGCTTTTACTGTTGATGAGAGTGGCTTACCAGTATGCCTAATATGTGGTGAGAAATTGGCAAAGAACAAAAAGTCAAATGTCGCAAGACATTTCCAGAATAAACACGCAGCATTTGCTGAAAAATATCCAGATGGAGATGAGAGAACTGTTGCGGAAGGTTGACCAGAGCAAAAATCATTTCAAGAAGTGGATGCAGTCTGCAAATTCAACTACATATGCGAGTTTTGTGGCTGCTCAGGAAATAGTCAGAGACGAGAAGCCGTTCACAGATGGAGAATATATAAAAAAAATCATTCATTAAGATTTCAGAACATCTATTCACAGAGTTTAAAAACAAGAGTGAAATTGTGCAGAAAATCAGAGATATACCTCTCTCTGCTAAGACTGTCAAAGACAGAACCATAAAAATGGCAGAAAACATCACCAGACAGCAAATTAAAGACATCAATTCAGCTGTGGCATACTCAATCGCCTGTGATGAGTCCAAAGACAAAAGCAATATTGAACAAATAGTGCTGTTCTGCCGATATGTGACCTCTGCTGGGCCACAGGGGGGAGGACATCTGTGAGGTCGTCCTGGATTGTTTAAGGGTCAAAGAAATAAACACCACCCACCTGGTGTCAGTGGCTACTGATGGGGCACCGAACATGAACTTTGTGGCTTTACTGCAAAAGTCGCTGGATAGGAAGTTGCTGACATTTCACTGCATCCTGCACCAAGAGGCATTGTGCGCTCAAACATTTCCTCCGGAATGTAAAGAAGTAATGAATGTTGTCATTCAGATTGTCAATAAAATATTGGCAAAAGCTTTAAATCACCGTCAGTTCCGTTTGTTACTGGACGAGGTGGAAAGTACGTATTCTGATCTCCTGCTGCATAACAAAGTCCGGTGGCTGTCCAGAGGGGAGGTGCTGAAACGCTTTGCCGCATGTCTGGAAGAGGTGAAAACCTTCATGGGCAGCAAAGGACTCACCTTTCCTGAGCTGGCACAGCCTGAGTGGCTGGAAAAGCTACACTTCATGGTAGATATGACGGTGCACCTGAACACGCTGAACACAACTCTTCAGGGAAAAGGAGGCACAGCTCTGCACATGCTGGAGGAGGTTTTGGCATTTGAGCGCAAGTTGACAGTGTTTGCCAGAGATTTACAGAGAGGTATACTGTCTCACTTCCCCTTTTTGAGAGTATTCAAACAACCTCAAAATATGATAATTAAGTCAGAGTATTTGCAGTCCACAATCACTTCAATGCCAACATCGTTTGGGAAACAATTCTGTGAGTTCAGAGAGGAAAAAAACACATTATCCTTCCCTGTCACTCCATTGACCATTGATCCATCCCTATTGAATATGACTGCATTTGCAGGTGTAAGTCAACCCGATCTTGAGATGAAACTAGCCGACATAGCTGACAAAGATATGTGGGTGTCCAAGTTCAATCGCCTGACAGCTCAACTTGAAGATGTTGCCCATCATAAAGCCATTCTTGCTCAGAATCACAAATGGAGTGATAATGAAAACCTTCCCAAACAGGACAAACTTGTATTTGAAACGTGGAATGCCATCCCCGACACTTACGGAAACATGAAAAAGTATGCCTTTGGAGTCCTGTCTATCTTCGGATCCACATACGTATGTGAGCAGGTCTTCAACATGAACTATATTAAAAACAAACATCGCTCACGCCTCACAGACCAAAGCTTACTGTGTGAAGATGAAGGTGACGGCATACAGCCCTGATGTGCAGGCGCTGTGCGCTGAGGTTCAGGAGCAAAAGTCACATTAAGCAAGTACAACTATTTTTTAATTGGCTATAATTTTGCAAATATATATTTTACATTGTTCAGTGAAATTGTGTTTTTTATTCAGGTTAACAGCTGACTGCACGCTCCAGTATGCGTTTAAAGGACGATCATCACACAGAAGCAGACGCCAGTTTTGGTTTGCTGCACGTTGCACGTTCCGCTTTCGATTTCATAAATACGAGGAGGACTCAAGTAGACATTCCATCCATCCATTATCGTGACCGCTTATCCTCTACGAGGGTCGCGGGGGGGGCTGGAGCCAATCCCAGCTGCAACGGGCGAGAGGCGGGGTACACCCTGGACAGGTCGCCAGCCTATCACAGGGCTAACATATATAGACAAACAACCATTCACACTCACATACACACCTATGGTCAATTTAGAGACACCAATTAACCTAATCCCCAACCTGCATGTTTTTGGTCTGTGGGAGGAAGCCGGAGTACCCGGAGAGAACCCACACAAGCACGGGGAGAACATGCAAACTCCACACAGAAAGGTCCCGGGTCCCAGGTGGATTCGAACCCAGAACCCTCTTGCTGTGAGGCGACAGTGCTAACCACTGCACCACCGTGCCGCCCTTCAAATAGACATTGAGTATTTTATTTAAAAATAACCTCCAACCCAGCGTCTTTTTTGTTTACCTGCAGGAATAAAATGTCATTTTCTCGGTAGCAGTTCATTGATTTCATAAATGCAACACACTACAGTTTTTTCATAAACTTAGCATAAAGGTAAAAAACAATATATGCAGTGTTATCTTCATTTTAAATGTCAAAGGGGTTTTGTGGCTCCCTGTGTTTTCTTTTCTGTGGGAAACAGGTCCAAGTGGCTCTTTGAGTGTTTAAGATTGCCGACCCCTGACCTAGGGGGCTGGCGGGGAACCCTGACAGGCAGCTTTTCATTGGCGCATGAAAATGTGCTTCTCGTTCACACCTCTGTGTGCCCAGACCAATGGCATTGTTTTACATATTTTAAATTTTAACCTGATTGGACAATTCATTGAATCAATCAAATACGTCCATCAGCAAGCATTCTTGCCACAACTGTAAATAACTAGTTTCAAAGAAGAGAAAATGGCTAGCGGAGTCAATTTGTGAAAGGATCATGGCAACTGCGGTCAAGGAAAACTCCATTGTTTCATTACGTCAAACATCACAACATTTTTTTGGTGGTCAGATGTGGACAAGAAAAGGGTGAAGGACTTGGGACCTGACTGTCCGGATTTTACCCTAACCCTAGTTCAACAATATCCAATGTATCTCCCTTGATTATATTGATAGTTCAACAATGTCCAATGTCTGGTCTCTAATTGATTGATCATTGTTTAAAGGAAAATGCCACCGTTTGTCCATACTGAACTTTGTTCTTCCCTGATCTTAGACGAGTTGATACATACCTCTCTCGCTTTCCACGTTTTCCCTATTAAAATATGTTTACTTGAGTAGTTACACGACCCAAGTATGGTTACACAAAATGAAACATGCCAATTTTCTAACTGGATAAAAAAGCAGGCGATGGCTTGCAGGTCACGTTGGTTCTATTAATGGAAGTAACAGGAGGGGGAGAGGATCTTTTAGGAGTGATGATATTACTGCGCCGACGTCGAAGTGCTCCCAGGTGTTATTTCGCCATACATTATAGTTATCCTTTTTTATCCGCTTAAAAAATTGTCATTGTCAAATTTTAATTTTTCATTTTGTGTAACCATACTTGGGTAATGTAACTACTTACGTAACCGTATTTAAATGGGGAAAATGTGGGAGTGCTTGGTCGCTTCTAACTTCACCCCCGTTTGGATCCTTAGGAATATACTGGGCCAAGCTACATGCTATCGAAGTAGCACTGCTTGCCAGAGCGATCGACTGCAGGCACGAAAGCAAGAGAGGTATTAACTCCTGTAAGATCAGGGAAGAACGTATGGAAAAACGGTGGCATTTTCCTTTAACAATGATCTAATTTAACTGGTGTTTAGATGGTGGTCTATTTTCATCAAATTATTGAAATGGAAGTTTTTTAAGTTTTAAAAATAATGGTATGTGTGACACTTACGGGGTTGAGCGGAGACAAGAGCGAGACCAAGCAGCGTAAACGGTCGAACAGAGTTTAATTAAGTGCCGGACAAAACCGGCACAGGCGCACACAGCGAGGTGTGTGTGTCTGTTAAATCACAAAGACAAAGTACGTCCAGATACGACATACAATACACTCAATACATTACACATGCAACAACTCACAATGGGGAGACGGACACACAAGGTTATAAAGGGAAACAAACAAGACACAGGTGAGACACATTAGGATTTAGACACAGGTGGCTGCTAATGACCACCGGGGATTCTGGGGGTTGTAGTGCCGGGACCGGTGATCAATAGCCAGGCGACGCCGATCGAGGTAGAGGGGGAGGCGTTGGCGTGACAGTATGGCAACAATCTAAGGTGCCTACCATAGTAACCTTGGACAATGTCCTTAGTATTGTGAATAAGAGAAGGTGTTTATTATTTATTCCATTTCACACACAGTAATTTGGTATTGGCCTACTGTATGTCAAGAATATTTTACAATCTTACATTTCATGCCCTTTAGGTATTTATCTTCGATTCCACATTTAATTTTCATTTCCTTATTTTCTCTCTTCTACTGCTTAGATGGATTAAGTTCATTCGTGACAATGCAAAAAGACTTATTCTGAAGGATTGCTTTCTGCAACAAGAAGATCCTGCCGGACTGGTGCACCTGTTAATCGTAATATATGTATCTTGTGTGGTGATGAAACAAATGCAGCAGACCATTCTTTCCAGAAGGTAGAACTATCCCATCAGATACATGACAAGGCAGTTGCACTGACGGAAGATCATATTGTGGCACTCCTTTCAGAGGGAGATGTTGTTGAGGCCAAGTATCATCGCAATTGCTACACAAGGTTCAACCGTCATTACAATGAGATTTGTAAACGAGATACAGCTAGTGAAGACTTTGAAGTCACAGCAGAAATTTAGTTGCTATTCATACAGGAAGAAATTGCTGGAGGTCACAACATCTTGAATCGGATTTGTCTTTTGTTCAATGACTGCGAGGAAGATCATATCAATTGCATCTCAAACACCAGCAGAAGAAGCACATACATTACTTATGGCAGCATCCATTCTCAGAAAAGCTGTTTTGAATCATCACACCAGAATCCCTGAACACAATCACCACAAACCTGGGCATGACTACACGCAAAGCCATGGCTCTCTTCCATGCATTCACTGGATCAGACAGCACATCTTCTTTTAAGTTCAAGGGCAAGTGATTCTGCTGCAAGTTGATGCACAAAGTGCCATTCCTCATGGAGGAATTTGTAACCATCATCGACACTCCATTTCAAACATCACCAAGGATTTAAGAAGTGGCGGCAAAATGTGTCTGTCAACTGTATTCCACTGACTCAAATGAAGAGATTGAGGCTATTCTCACAAAAGACTAGGGATGTGGAGAGAATGAGTGATTGTTTGGATCAACCTCTCAAAATGAGTGTCTTCCTAGTACACATCTGGACGATAGCACAACGGTATGTATCTGTATTTGTGTATTGTGTGAATCTATTGTATGAACATATCATTGCATTTTTAATTCAGGTCCATGATTCCTGTTCCGAACTGAACTGAACTGAACTGAACTCTGATCATGGATGGAAGCAAGCTGCATTTGGACCATCCTGCCGCTCTCCAAAGATGTATTGAATCTAGATGTGAATTGCAGTTGTAAGAGCAATTGTTCAAGTAGGTCTTCCAGCTCTCTGTGCAAGTGTATGAAAGAAAAGCTGAAGTGGACATGTCTGTCCAAGTGTAATGTGTGAAATTCTGTCTATTTTTAAGTGATAGTGGACATAATATGGGTTATATCGGTCATATGATAAAAAAAAATCAGTTGCTACTGCTGATCCTGAATCAATCCATATTTATTATGTCCAAAACTTATAACAGCTACCATATTTTATTAAGGCTGGTGGTGGGTTGGGAGCCATCAACGCCCCTAGAGGGCAATTGTTTGACCGGCCTGTCTGGCCCTCAGACCAAAATGTTCTATAGACCCTTACAAACAACTTAGAAGTGTAAACAAAACTTTTGCATCAATTTGAAATGAAAATGACAAATTGCCTGTACATGGAACCCCACTAAATAACTTACCTGAAACAGCATTATAGTATAAAACTATAATGGACTGGTCGGTGTTCTTTGAAATGACCATATGTAGTTGCATATGTTACTTTCTACAACAGCACACTGTCTTCATCCCTCAACAAACTGCCCCCCTGAAAACCAAAACTGTCACCTTCACTCACCTTCACTCACTCACTCGGAAATCCATAGGCATCACTGACTCCGCCCTCTCCTGGCTCAACTCATACCTGTCTGAAAGATTTCAGTACATCGCATTAAAAAATCACAAATCGCACAGCACCCCTGTTTCACACGGAGTCCCCCAAGGCTCAGTGCTTAGCCCCATACTCTTCATCCTCTACATGCTCCCACTTGGTCATATCATCCGCCGCCATGGACTTCACTTCCACTGCTATGCCGACGACACTCAACTCTACATCACCACCAAAACTATCACTCCTGCTATTCTCTCTACCCTCACCGACTGCCTTACTGACATAAAAACCTGGATGAACCACAACTTCCTCAAACTCAACAGCAATAAAACTGAAATTATAATCTTCGGCCCAAAATCCACCATCCCCACCTCCCAGAACTTCTCACTCTGCATCGATGGTCACTCTGTCACTCCCTCCCCCCTGGTCAGAAACCTTGGAATCTACATGGACCCCGCACTCTCCTTCAAGTCACACATAAACCACGTCACCAAAACATCCTTCTTCCACCTCCGGAATCATGCCGCCGTCCTATGGCGACTTGGTGTTGGTCTGTCTGTCAGTATGTTTGTTTGTGCTGTGTTTACGCGTGGATTGTTGTTGGGATCATCAAGTATGAGAGAATGGCTCTCCTCCACGTACGGGATAACATGGCTAAGTTTGAGCCAAAGCTGAACTTTTACGAGGACGTTTTAATCGGACCCACGGACACCAGTGGTACCCGAGGGTTTACCAATGCTAACCCCCGGCTGAGAACCAGGAAGCGGGGCAAAAGAGCTGGCGCGTTGGTCCGGCTGAAACGGCAAAGGCATCGTACTCCACTTCCAAGCGTCTTACTCGCCAGCGTCCGATCTCTCGTAAATAAGCGCGATGAACTTTCTTTCCATCCTCATCAAAAGCAGACGAGTGATTGCGGATTGCTCTGCGTTGTGCTTTACCGAAACCTGACTCAACGCTAGCATTCCCGATTCAGCAGTACAACAAGACGGCTTCAGCCTCCACCGAGCTGACCGCACAGAGGCATCTCAGAAGACCAAGGGTGGAGGAGTATGCTTTTACGTGAACCAGAGGTGGTGCACGGACAGTGATCTCACAGACCTGCTCCACAGTCCTTGCAGACCGGTCTACCTGCCAAGGGACTTCACCTACATCATAATCACCGCTGTCTACATACCTCCCCAAGCTGCAGAAACGGAGGCGGTCAAACAACTTTCTGCTATCATAACGGACACTGAAAACTCTGCCCATTGAAATCTCTGCCCAGGCTAAAATGGGTGCCCACCAGGTATGATAAGATTTTGGATCAGTGCTATTGTGCCATTGCCCATGCCTATCATGCAGTGGCCTGGGCTCCTCTTGGACAGTCAGACCACAAGACACAATACTATAATACACAATACTATATTTTCCACTCCGGCAATTGAAGCACTGGTAGACTGTTTTGATAACACAGACTGGTCTGTTTTTAAAGATTCATGGAATGATGATCTAGATGAATTTACTGAAGTGGTAAATGCTTATATTAACTTCTCTGAAAACGTTTGTGTACCTACTAAGACTGTTACTGTGTATAGCAATAACAAACCATGGTTTAGCAGAGAAATAAAAAACCTCTGGAAAAACAAAAGTATTGCTTTTAAGAGTGGGGATAGAGACCTATATAAAGTAGCTAAGTATGAATTTGAGAAAGCTGTCACTAAGGCTAAGGTGGACTACAGACGCAAGCTTGAGAACAAACTCAGCAGTAATGACAGCAGAGGAGTGTGGGAAGGCCTGAAGAAAATTACTAATTACACAAGCACAGCATCAGGGGTCAGTGATGACGATCCCGAACTTCCTGACAGCCTAAATGAGTTTTACTGTCATTTTGATAAAAGTAATACCAGTCATCTCACCCAGCCCCCCCTTTGTCATTGAAGAGGATGAGGTTAGACTGTTACTTGAGAAACAAAGCTGCAGGCCCTGACCTGGTATCCTCTGCCACCATTAAGCACTGCGCAGCTGAGTTGGCTCCAGTGTTCACTTATATTTTCAACTGGTCATTGAGAGAATGCAGAGTCCCTGTCTGTTATAAGTCTAGTGTCATAGTGCCTGTTACGTTCACTATGTTATTGGGTTACGTTCACTACGTCACGGGTGTTCAACGGCAATGTAACGCAGGTGAAGTGAAAGTGGGAGGTTCACTTACCTGATTGAAGCGTGGGCCAGTCAAGAGTTGAAGCATTAAACAGTAAAATCCCAAAGCGGCGGGTGGAACCAGTAGTAAATGAGCACAGGCTACAAACGGCAACTAGCACTAGTTTGTGCATATTGTCTCGTCAGGAGAGATGCGCCACCGGTAAGCTGTTTCTGTCCATTGAGCCGCAGTTTAAGGTTGTTTGTTTGTTTATGCTACTGCTGTGCAGCCGCTGGGTATGTGCGCCGTTTGTATATGTGATAACTTGGTTATTGGTTACTGTGGTCACGCTGATATAACATTGTCTGCACTCTGATGTTTAACGTTGTCTGCTTTATAGTATCCGACACTTTATTGCGGTAAATGTTTTAAATTGTAGCGTCTGTACTGTTACCCGAGAATACATCCTGTTTGTGGTGCAGGCTGGGTAATGTAGTCAATCGCTTTACATAGGTAATGGTTTGCTATGCTCAGCGTTGCTACTTCAAACTACACTCACGGTTTGCACTTTAGACCAACATACTAAAAGCACTTTTATGGATTGCGCTATTGGTTAAATGTGTAGCATTGACATAGATGTACATTTGGTTTAAGTAATTGACTTGGCTAATTTGTGGCAATACAATGTGGCTTGTGTATGGCAGTACAATGTTTAATGTATGGTTAATGTTTAATGTGCAATGTTGCTTATGTGTGCAATTGTTGCATATTCAGTTTAAACACTAATTATACTATACTATATCATATATTATACTATATTATTATAACTCTAAAATACCGAATGTATTGTGATTTATATTTGTATATTATGCAGAATTTATAGTACTTTATGCATGTGGCTTTCAATATTGCTGTTTACACCATATCCTTTCTATTTTACAGGTTTATAACCTACTATTATTATTGTGGACTAAAACAACTGTATAAGAAAAATCAAACGAAGTAAATAAAACACCACAAAGAGTTACAACAACGTGTCTTCTTCTGGCGCCCCGTTCGGTGGGGAGAATCTGGAAAGAACCGAACAGTGCCTGTGCCCAAAAAGACCAAAATTAGCTGCTTGAATGACTACAGACCAGTAGCCTTAACCCCGGTGGTGATGAAAATATTTGAACGCATTGTATGTGCACCTACCTGTCCAGGGTAGTGAGCCTAGACCCCTTCCAGTTTGCATACAGGGCAAACAGGTCTGTCAAGGATGCTGTGTCCCTATGTATTCACTCTGTACTACAGCACCTAGAGTCCCCAGGTAACTATGCCAAGATTATTTTTATAGACTATAGTTCTGCTTTTAACACAATTTTACCCCTCAAACTTTTTAAACAACAGATGAGTGCATGACTCTCTCTGTCATTGGATCCTGGATTTTCTGCTGCACAGGAAACAAGTGGTAAGGGTAAAGGGCAAAACCTCCGGGGTCAAATATATCAGCACTGGCGCCCCTCAGGGTTGTGTCTTATCCCCCCTACTGTACTCACTGTACACTAATGATTGTGTATCACATACAGACTCTGTCAAGATGTTCAAATTTGCAGATGTCACAACATTGGTAGGGCTTATCTCTAAGGATGATGATGATGTGGCCTACAGAAATGAGGTCCTCACACTAGTGGAATGGTGTTCCCACCACAATTTAGAATTAAATGTCTCAAAGACTAAAGAAATGATAGTGGACTTTTGACGCAAGGGGCTAGTGTCCAAGCCCCTGGCCATCAGAATCAGAATCAGAAACAAGTTTATTGCCAAGTAGGTTTGCACCTACAAGGAATTTGACTTGGTGCAAGAGAAAAAACAGTATTAAAAATATAAGTAAGTAAAGAAGTAAAATAACTATAAATATATAGTCAGTCATTTTCTAAACCGCTTATCCTCTAGAGGGTCGCGGGGGGCTGGAGCCAATCCCAGCTACAACTGGCGAGAGGCGGGGTACACCCTGGACAGGTCGCCAGCCTATCACAGGGCTAACATATAGCAACGAACAACCATTCACACTCACATACACACCTATGGTCAATTTAGAGACACCAATTAACCTAATCCCCAACCTGCATGTTTTTGGTCTGTGGGAGGAAGCCGGAGTACCCGGAGAGAACCCACGCAAGCACGGGGAGAACATGCAAACTCCACACAGAAAGGTCCCAGATGGATTCGAACCCAGAGCCCTCTTGCTCTGAGGCGACAGTGCTAACCACTGCACCACCGTACCGCCTATATATATATACAATGTAAAATAAATATGAATATGAATATGGAATACAGAGCAGTAGTGCATGCAGAGAAAAATGGTGGTCCCGAATGAGTACACACTGTACACACTGTGCGTTAATGTAAGGCAGACGATCTGAAGATGCCACGTTAATGTAGCATGTAGGACTGTGTGGGGGTCCGAGAACTCTGAGCAAGGAATGGACAAAAACTCTTATTTTAGTGAGGAGGTGTGGTTGACCCCGTTGCTAGGTATGACTCATTCTTTTAAAAGACGTGATTGGTTGACCCTAAACGCTGGATAAAAATACCTACTCGGTGATACTGGGCATAGAATGGACCATGAAATTAATAGATCTAATCATAGAATCTAATCTCTATGAAGACTGTCTTCTTCTTCTTCCTTGTCTTTCGGCGGCTCCCGTCAGGGGTCGCCACAGCGGATCATTCGCTTCCATCTGTCTCGGTCCATCACATTGTCCTCCGTCACGCCCACTGCTCGCATGCCCTCCTTCACCGTGTCCATGAACCTTCTTTTCGGCCTTCCCTTCCTCCTCTTTCCTGGCAGCTCCATCTCCAGCATCCTCCTCCCGATGGATCCCACTTCCCTTCTCCGCACATGCCCATACCATCTCAGTCTTGCCTCCCTCACTTTTTGCCCAAGTTGCTCCACATGGGCACCTCCTCTGATGTAATCGTTCTTTATTTTGTCCATCTTCGTCACTCCGAAAGAGAAGCGTAGCATCTTCATCTCTGCCACCTCTAGCTCCGCCACCTGTCTGCTGGTCAGTGCCACAGTCTCTAGACTATACAGCATGGCTGGTCTCACTACTCTGCTATAGACCTTTCCCTTCACTCTCGCTGGTACCCTTCTGTCGCAAATCGCTCCAGTCATCCTTCTCCACCCGCACCATCCAGCCTGCACTCTCTTCTTCACCTCCCTGCCACAGTCAAAACTGCTCTGGACAGTTGACCCCAAGTATTTAAACTCGTCCACTTTAGGTACCTCTACTCCCTGCATCTTCACCCCCCCTCCGTCTTCCCTCCCATTAACACACATGTACTCAGTCTTGCTCCTACTCACTCTCATCCCTCTTCTCTCCAGTGCATGTCTCCACTTCTCTAGGGTTTCTTCTACCTGCTCCCTGCTCACTGCAGATTGCGATGTCATCTGCAAACATCATGGTCCATGGGGCCTCCTGCCTGACCTCATCTGTCAGCCTGTCCATCACCATGGCAAATAGGAATGGACTGAAGGCCGACCCTTGGTGCAATCCCACGCCAACCTTAAAACCCTCTGTCACTCCCACTGCACACCTCACTACTGTCTCACAATCCTCATACATGTCCTGCACTACTCTTACATATTTTTCTGCCACTCCTGACTCCCTCATACAGTGCCACACCTCCTCTCTTGGTATCCTATCGTATGCTTTCTCTAGGTCAACAAAGACGCAGTGTAGCTCCTTTTGTCTTTCTCTATACTTCTCCATCAACATTCTCAGGGCGAACAGTGCATCTGTTGTGCTTTTCCCTGGCATAAACCCATACTGCTGCTCACTGATGTCCACCTCTGCTCTCAATCTGGCCTCTACTACTCTTTCCCAGAGCTTCATGCTATGGCTCATCAGTTTAATACCCCGGTAGTTGCTGCAGCTCTGTGAGTCTCCCTTGTTCTTGAAAATGGGCACTAGGACGCTTTGCCTCCACTCCTCTGGCATTTTCTCAGTGGCCAAGATGTTGTTAAACAATCTTGCTAGAAAGTCCACTGCTAGCTCTCCTAGGCAACTCCAGGCCTCCGCTGGTATGTCGTCAGGTCCTACTGCCTTCCCTCTCTTAATTTTCTTCATCGCCCCCCTCACTTCCTCCTTGCTAATCTGTGGCACTTCCTGGTTCACTGCCTCTGCGCTGTCTGTCCTCCTCTCTCTCTCTCATTTTCTTCATTCATCAACTCTTCAAAATACTCCTTCCACCTTCTCACCACACTGCCCTCACTGGTGAGCACCCTTCCCTCCTTATCCTTCACCACTCTAACCTGCTGGATATCCTTCCCTGCCTGCTCTCTGTCTAGCCAATCCATACAAGTCCTTTTCTCCTTCCTTAGTGTCCAGCCTCTCATACAGCTCCCTAAATGCCCTTTCCTTTGCCTTTGCCACCTCTCTCTTTGTCATGCCGCCTTGTATACCTGTCTAGTCTCTTCGTCCCCCATGTTATCCCTATGAAGACTGTAATTATTAATAATATTTTACATAAAAAGAACATCTTTGTTAAATAAATAGTAAGCCATACTTTAAAATTATCCCACAAATTGTGTCACAATATGAGGGTGTGACAGCGCTGTCAGTGTTTGCTTGAGCACATTGCTGATGGAGGGTTGTGACAGACCCAAGTAATCACTCAGTACGTTTACATGCAGCAAAAAATTCGAATTTCTAATGGACTTTTTAAGTGCATGTAAACACCTTAATCCGACCTACTTCGGACCTACTTCGGACATCTCAAAATCGGATAACAACACCTGGATAATTCGTTCATAGTCGGACTTTTAACGGCATGTATACTCAGCAATCGGATTTGAATCGGATTTTGCATTCTGCGCATGCGCAGTGCCATTCTGCACATGCGCAGCGCCACATAGCGTCCAGAGTCAGCCCATGCTCCGGCTGTTAATCCGATTCTCTGAACGGCATGTATACTCGGACAAGTGATCCGGTCTTACGCATGTCATTATCTGATCCGATCAGAAATTCGAATTTCTTGCTGCATGTAAACGTACTGACTGCTGCATTGTTGCATTTTTCCAGTTGCTAAATACCTTACAGTTGTGATGACCTTCATTTCCGATGATATTGCGTTGTGGCGTTGGGTTGGAGAAGTGAGTGCATCTCTAGTGAGATCTACCACAAACATGATTCCTGCACGATCCAATCTGTAGCGTTTAATTAGCTCACTGTCATTCAATGTTTGGAGAATATTTCTCCTGCCTCTTCTTTCAGCCATTTTCTCCTCTGCTTAAGAAACTCTCCTAAGTCTCTTAAAAGTCCTCCTCCCTGCTCTTAACAGATTTCACCTTAGGAGCTCTCTTAAGAGCTAAGATTCTTTAGGAATACCTTTTATCTTTACTAGGATTTTGTCTTAACTTTGAGGGGAAGTTCTAAGAAAATGTCATGATTCTAAGAATTTTCTTAGAATTTGGCCACTAGGAGCAACTCTTTGTGCAAAGAATCTTTAGTAATATGGCCCCTGGTATTCACATAAAAAGTATTATAAATTGTACTATCAATTGTATTGAGGATGGCGAGATTGTCAAATAAACACAATAACTTTAATACACATCCCACTTCATTAACATGTTACAGAATGCGGTTAATAATAACTTCCATTGCAACAGGTGCTTAAAACTTTTCTACCTACCCATACGATCGCAATATCAGACTGGGAAGACTGGAAGGGGCTCCCAATGCCTGCAGGGGCAAAAGGGGGATGTCCCATGCGCTTTATCAAATGACGTATGAAGTATGGCAAGTGGAACAATATCAATCTGCTACACCTCTACCCTGCTAGCACCTGCTCTTTGCTGCATGAAGAGAAGATTAGCTCTGCTAGTTTGCTGAGTATTAATTCAGTATCAATCAGTATCAGAGTTTGATGGTATAAGCCTCCTATCTCAATGTGTCCAGTGTAGCTACGATAAAAAATAACTTATTTTAAGTTATTTAGTTGTATATTTTCTGAGACTCGCTTAACAATGAATGTGGTATTAGCCTACTCACACAACAAATTAAGTCCTTTATTCCCTTGGGAGGCATTTTTACTGTGTCTAACCTAGTTAACAAGATGAATGACAATTTCGAAACAAATGTTAAGTTAGCTAGCAGGTGGGTAAAGACAAGTCATCATGGCGCTTGTGAACAACAATATACAGTACATCAATAATATGCGATGAAAGGACTGCTTGGCGCTACTGATTAAATATGAAGCCCTAAGGGTTTTTTTGGCTGAGTTGAGAGTTAACCCTTTGTGGAAGAGCTGATGAAATGACGTAAATGACAATATATATTTTTCTGATTGTTTAAAATGATTGATAATGAGACATTTCAATCATTACTTGACAACGGTAGGGACGTGTCCACACTCACCCTACATCTATGCCAATGCTGTAATGGCATCTGCTATAGTCTCACAGAAAACTAATGTCAATTAGGAAAAAAAGTTAATTAAATAGTTTAATTCAAATGCTAAATCAAAGCTTGTGTGATATGTTTGGGGCAAGAAATTGGAAGTTGCATATCACAAAGACAAAATTGGTCTGAGTATCTTGTAAAGAGATAAGCAATTTCAAATTTCATTTTGGCACATAATGGAGACAATTTAGCCAAAAGCTAAGAGAAGCCCAGTGTACGTAGTTTAATTTCAAATCATGGATGCAAGGACATTAGTCTAATAAATAGAAGGGGAATCTAATTAAATTTAACAACTCCTTATACACATATTGAATTTCAGTCAAATGGTATCACTCATATTTTAACGCAATGGGAGAAGTCAAAAACATACCACACACAAGTCACAAAGACAGAGCTTAGTCTTGGTACACTGTGGTAATTGCTGTGGACTACAGGGCAGTCTTTCCCTTTGCAGACGTTTCTTTGATATACAATTTTGCATTATGTGTTTTTAGTTTCATGAAAATATAATTGGACATGGACCTTGTCGCTATGACAAGATTTCCTTTCAACTAAACTCAACTCAACTTGCTCTTTATTGTCATTGAACAAGAAACACAGTGATTTTTGGCAGCGAAATGTCGTTGCTATGGCTTCCGGCAGACACAGAGATAAGCAGATGTATAAATAGATCTATAAAAATACAGAAATAAAAAAATAAACTATGATCAATGTAATATATTAATAAAGTGCAAATGAACTGGATACTAATGACAGATAATACTAAAAAAGTGTCGGCAGTGTAGGCATGAAAAAAAGTATTGCGAACATTATAGCAGCAGGGTGGAGATTATTGCACACATTGATAAGGAAGTATTGCACTGAAAGTATTGCACTGAAATGGGTGGGGGGGTTATTCTGCATTGAGCAGTCTGATGGCTAGGGGGAAGAAACTTTTGCTGAATCTGGCTGTTCTTCAGCGAATGCTATGACTAGGGGCTCGCTTTGCTACCCTGATGGCACGGTTCAGGTTGGCCCTCGCTGATCTGAGTGCCATCTCTTCACCAATTTTGAACGCAGCATTGCGCTCCCTCGCAAGTCTCGCAAGCACGTACTTAGTCATCCAAGGTTTCTGATTTGCCCGAGTGATGATTGTCTTTCTCCTACAGAAAGGTGTATGTATGTCTTCTTGAGTTTCAATAGACACATTAAATGTGTTCTGATGTTTAGGGCATTAGATTTAGAGAGGATATGCAAGAAGGAACACTACAACAAAATATTAGAGAATAACTATTACATCGTGGATGTGATGACAGATGACACCAGACAGCAGAGTTCTTGGCTTAAGCTTTACTTTGCTATTTTCATGTAGCACATACATAGCACCTTCAATGCCACCAGGTGGCCTTACTTATGCTTTACCTGCCAGGTAACTTCCTGCCAGGTAACACATGTCTGAAACCCCTAGAGCTCCCTCTAGGGAAATACCAACTTAAATATATTCAATGTCAGGATACTACATCCCTCCCCTCTCAGGTCTGCAGCCATAACTTAACTGAAAGAGAATAGGACATCATTAGAACAAGTACATTCACATACATTAGACAAGTGGCTCTTAACTTAAATCTTAGTTCCTTAAACTCATAATAATATATTTTTTCTTCTTTATTTTTTTAACCACTTAACCTTTAATTTCCCCTTAGTACTTTAGCAACTGAAATTAATTAACCAATACATTTCACAGTCTGTTAGCCATATTTTTACGATCTATAGAAGTCTGGAGGACGCCTCTCTCTAGTAGAGCGCCTCAAACCTGGTGTTTGTGGTACCTGCCCAACAGGACTAGGCCCACTCTCTAGTTTAGGTGAATCACTGTCAGCATTCTTCACAGGGGTTGTTGGACAGACAGACGCAGGGGCCAGCACTTGTTCTGGCACCACAGCTGGTGGGCCAGCCACAACCTGGGGTGCACTGAGATCTAACTCAGGAAGTCTGCTTAGCTCCCGCCTTCTGACTTGATCAACATGTCTTCTTAAAACCTGTCCATTCTCTGTGAGTACGGTATATGACAGTGGACCTGTGCAGCTCTCAATGGTTCCAGGGATCCATTTGGGACCGTATCCATAGTTCTTTGTAGAAACTAGATTACCTGGATAAAAACATCTAAGTTTGGTAGTCTTATCATGATGAGCTTTTTGTTTCCATTGTTTCTTTTCCATCTTGCTTTTCAAGTCCGGGAGTAACAAATCATATATGGACCTGGGCCTCCGGGACATAAGCATCTCTGCTGGGGACAAGCCTGTGGTAGAGTGTGGAGTGATTCTGTAACTAAACAGGAATCTGGACATTTTAGTTTCCAAGCTCTCCTTTCCTCCTTGCATCCTCTTCATCCCCTCCTTAAAGGTCTGGACTGCTCTTTCAGCCAACCCGTTTGATGAAGGGTGGAAAGGGGCTGAAGTCACATGTTTTATTCCATTTTTAGACATGAAATCAGCGAATTCAGCACTTGTAAAACACGTAGCATTATCACTCACCAACATTTTTGGTAATCCATGGATACTGAAGCTTTGTCTGAGCTTTTCAAGGGTCACTTGAGTGGTTGCTGTTTTTACTGAATATACATCCATCCACTTAGAATGTGAATCAACCAGTACCAAAAACATTTTGCCTAAAAATGGACCTGCATAATCCACATGAAGTCGAGTCCATGGCTTCTCCGGCCACTCCCATGGATGTAATGGTGCTGTAGTAGGGGACTTGCTGTGCCATTGACATGCTTCACAATGGTTTACTTCACTTTCCACATCCTGATCCATCCCAGGCCACCAAACATATGACCTTGCCAAACCTTTCATCCTAGACATTCCTGGATGGACTGATGCAGCAACTTCAGCAACATTTTCCTCCCTTGCTGAGGAATAATGACTCGAGCACCCCACAGCACACATCCATCTCGAACACTTAATTCTAAGCGTCGGGTAAAGTAAGGCATGAATTGAGGCTCTACTGCAGTGGGCCATCCTTTTAACACCAACTCATGTACCTGGGACAGTGTGACATCTTTAGCTGTCCATTGTCTTACTTGCTCTGTGGTTACAGGTGAATCATCCATCACATCCAGCATCAGCACTAGCTCCTCCTCCCCTCCTTCTGTAGGGCGTGCCTCTGTCAAGGGAAGCCTACTGAGGGCATCTGCATTTGCATTTTGTTTTCCAGGCTTATACACTATACTATACTCATAAGCTCTGAGCCAGACAGCCCACCTCTGGACCCGTGGTGAGACCATTTGAGGTACAGGTTTGGTTTAATTGAACAGTGAAATCAGGGGCTTGTGATCCGTTACAATTGTAAATTTCCTTCCATAGAGGTATTTATGAAACCTTTTTATTCCAAAAATCACAGCCAAACCTTCTTTATCCAGCTGTGAGTATTTCCCCTCTGCTGGTGTCAAGGTACGAGAGACAAATCCGATTGGTTTATCTGTTCCATCTTCCATCTTGTGTGACAGCACAGCTCCCACTCCATATGCTGAGGCATCACATGCTAATATTAAATCTTTGTCTCCTGAATAGTGTACCAATACCTTTGCTGACTTCAACAAGTCTTTAGATTTTAGGAAAGCTTCCTTTTGACTTTTACTCCATTCCCAGCTTACATTCTTTCTTAACAGATAGTGTAAAGGGGCAAGCAATGTGGACAGATTGGGAAGGAAGCGATTGTAATAGTTCAGTAAGCCTAAGTAAGCTTTGAGTTCTGTCACATTAGTTGGTGTTGGGGCATCACCAACAGCTTTTACCTTGTTTTCCACAGTGTGAACTCCTTCAGCATCCACTTTGTATCCAAGGTACTGTACTTCATCAGCCAGCAATGTGCATTTGCTTCTTTTAAGTCTGAGCCCAGCATCCTCCAATCTGGTTAACACCTCATCCAGGTTCCTGAGATGTATCTCTCTGGTTGCCCCTGTAACCAAAATATCATCCAAATACACAGCTACTTGGGGTATTCCCTGAAGGACCCCCTCCATGGTTCTTTGGAAGATTGCAGGTGCAGAGGATACCCCAAATGGTAGTCTGTTATACGTAAACATGCCACGATGAGTGTTCACAGTTAGATACTTTTTAGATTGGTCATCCATTTGGACTTGTTGATATGCATGACTCATATCAAGTTTAGTGAACTGCTGTCCTCCTGCTAACACAGCCAACAAATCCTCTACTTTGGGTATGGGGTACTGTTCTAGGGGGGAGACTCTATTAACAGTCAGTTTATAATCTCCACAAAGTCTACAGTCTCCATCTGGCTTGAGTAAGGGAACAACAGGCGCGGCCCAGTCTGAATATTTAACTGGGGTGATGATACCCTCTTTAATCAACCTTTCAATCTCAGCATCAACTTTAGGCTTCATAGCATAGGGAACAGACCTGGGTCTATAGAAGCGGGGAGTAGCATCAGCAGGTACTTGAATAGTGGCTTTAAACCCTCTTAAAGTCCCCAGCTCCTTCCTAAACACTAACTCATGCTTTATGAGCACCTGCTGTAGGGTCAGGGATTGGGGGTGGGTTGTAATGTGCTGCACACTGCTTTTGATTTCGGGCCAGTCTAGTTTAACATGCTTCAACCACCATCTTCCCAACAAGTTAGGACCTTTGCCTTTAACTACTATAATAGGCAGCAGCTTTTTCTGCATCTTGTAGTTAACACTCACATAAGTCTTTCCGAGCACCTTTATTCTTTGTTTATTATATGTTCTCAAATCCAGGTGGGTTTTTTTAAGTGGAGGGGCCTTTTTTACTTTTTCCCTGAAGGTTCCTTCATTTACTAGGGTGAAACCACATCCAGTATCCACTTCAAATGTCACTGGTTCCCCATTCAGATCCATGCAAACCTTATAGGGTGGCTCCCTCTCCTCTCCATCCTCGCCATGGACATGGTACAGAGAAAATGGCTGATCCTCATCACTTTCCTCTGCCATTCTTGATGAACAATAGTGCACCTTGCGCTCCTGCTTGAAGCTCCTTCCTCTTCCTTCTCTTGATCTTTTGTCCATCCTCTTTTCAGCATTGTTCTTTTTCTTATTGCGACACGCTCGTGCCAGGTGTCCAATCATTCCACATGCATGACATTTTACCTTTTTAAAACGACAGTCTGTGGGTGAATGTTTCCCCTTGCAGCGGTAACACTCTGTCACTTTGAACCGTCCCATGACTCTTGGATTCACCACTCCTCACTACATTACATGACATAGCTCCAACTTTCATTTGCAAGTCCTGCACATTTTTATTTGCAGACTCCATAGCTTGGGCTAGAGACAAGGCACTTTCAAATGTGAGAGCAGTCTCCGATAGTAATCTTCTTTGAAATCGGTCATCATTTATCCCACACACCAGCCTGTCCCGTAACATTTGTGATAATGTCTCTCCATAGTTACAGTCTTGGGATAACTTCCTCAATTCAGCCACATATTCAGCCATAGATTCAGTAGGTTTCCTCATGCGGGAATCAAATTTAAATCTCTGGACAATTTCACTTGGCTTGGGATTAAAATGGTTTTTCAGTAATGTTACCAACTGTGCAAAAGTCTTTTCTCCAGGCTTTGTGGGACTCAAGAGGTTTCTTATCAAACTGTAGGTTTGTGCACCCACCACACTGAGCAATATGGATTTCTTCTTATCTTCATCATTTATATTGTTTGCAATGAAAAAGTGTTCCATAATTTCACAGTATTCCTCCCAGGCTTGCACATTGTGATCAAATGGTGGCAATGTCCCTATTGTTGCCATCTCACTCACATGTGTCTTCCCCCTTCACCAAGTCCTTTGTTCTCAGGGAGTCTTCAAACAATCAAACTTTTCCACTCCCTGTGCTCCCGCCTGGTCACAGCATACGTTCCTCCGAATTATCCTCATCGCCAATATTACATAGCTTTCGTACTACATCGTACTACAATAACAAAAACAATATCAAGGTGATATAGAGTGTTTTGAATTGTCTTATTAGAAATGGATCAACAAACACAAGTTACCCTCAGTATTTTATTGACAATGCTAAGACTTTAAACAATGTGAATGTTGTGGTTACTGGGTTTAACATTTTTTTTTGTAAGTGTGGGACCAAAATTGGCAGAACATATCAATAATCCACAACCAAAAGAGGTGGGGGTGGATAAGGATTATGGAGATAGAAATCCAAGCTAATTTTTTCTGAGAGCTGTAGAAGAAAAATAAATTATTGATATTGTTGGATTCAAAAGACTCATATGTCAGAATGCTGTTCATCGACTTCAGCTCAGCATTCAATACAATCATCCCCCAGCAGCTCATTCACAAACTGGACCAGCTGGGACTCAACACCTCCCTGTGCAACTGGCTGTTGGACTTCCTGACGGGGAGACCACAGACAGTTCGGGTCGGCAGCAGCACCTCCAGCACCATCACACTAAACACGGGGGCCCCCCAAGGATGTGTGCTTAGCCCCCTCCTCTTCACTCTGCTGACCCACGACTGCACACCAACATCCAGCTCCAACATCTTCATTAAGTTTGCGGATGACACGACTGTGGTGGGTCTCATCAACAACGGTGATGAGACGATCTACAGGAGTGAGGTGAACAGGCTGGCTACGTGGTGCAAGGACAACAATCTCCGTCTGAATGTGGAGAAGACGAAGGAGATTGTTGTGGACTTCAGGAGAATGCACACACAGCATGCTCCACTGGTCATCAACTATGCTACAGTGGAGAGGGTGAGCAGCACCAAGTTCCTGGGTGTGCACATCTCCGAAGACCTGTCCTGGAACCATAACACCGCATCACTGGCCAAAAAAGCCCACCAACGCCTGTACTTCCTCCGCAAACTAAAAAGAGCTGGGGCCTCATCCTCCATCATGCACACCTTCTACAGAGGCACCATCGAGAGCCTTCTGACCAGCTGCATCACTGTGTGGTACGGTGCCTGCACCGTGTCCTGCCGCAAGACACTGCAGCGCATAGTGAGAGCAGCTGAGAGGATCATCGGTGTCTCTCTCCCCCCCATCTTGGACATTTACACCACCCGCCTCACCAGCAAAGCCATCAGGATTGCTGGTGACCCCACCCACCCATCCCACAGTATCTTCAGCCTTCTGCCTTCGGGGACGAGACTGCGGAGTCTCCGGGCCAGAACCAGCAGGCTCAAGGACAGCTTCTTTCACCAGGCTGTCCGGAGGCTCAACTCCCTCCCTGCTCTGCCCCCTCCCCTTCTGCCCCCCTGCCAGACTCTTAACCTTGCACCCACCTCGGACCATCACCCTCCCACCACCACTCACAAACTGCAAACTCTTGACACTTTAGAATGTCTTTTACTGTTTACATATATTGCACTATTTTTCTGAACGCACTACCTCACTTTTTCTTGTACTTTCTGTGTTTCTGTGTTTCTATGTTTGTCTGTACGATGTCTGTTGTCTACTTTGTTTGTCCATTGTTTATTTTGCACCGTCTGAGAGGACTGCAATTTCATCTGTGCTATATGCCTGCCATGTAGCACATTTGACAATAAAGATACTTGAATCTTGAATCTTGAATCTTGTTAGCAAGTGTAAGAATAAAACATCTACCATCTGGAATTAAATCGATATGACAATAGTCAAGAAAGTCATTAATGGTATTGCAAACCCACTAACTTACATCTATCTGTAACTTGTCATTCAAAACGGGTACATTTCCATGTAACATGAAAACTGCTAAAGTTATCCCATTATATAAAGCTGCGGATAGACATCATTTTATTAATTACAGGTCTGTGTCTTTACTTTCCCAGTTCTCCAAGTTATTAAAAAAAAACTTTTTGTTGGAAGGTTGGACAATTTCATTGAGAAGCACACATTGTTGACTGACAGTCAGTGTGGGTTTAGATCAAACAGATCAAAATCTATAGCATAAATGGAGTTAGAAAAAAATACTAATTGTATAGATAATAAGAAGTATGCAGTGGGAGTGTTTCTTGATTTGAAAAAAAGCATTTGATACCATTAATCACAACATATTAATTAATAAAATGGAAAGGTACGGCATCAGAGGGGTTGTGCTGAATTGGTTGAAAAGTTACATAGGAAACAGTCAACAATTTGTGCAGATAGGTGACTACAATTCAACATGTTTGGATATTACTTGTGGAGTCCCACAGGGGGTCTAGCCTGGCAGATGCATCCACATCTCGATGAGATGGTGGTCTGGGAACTAGGTGTGCATTTTCTCATATTTGAGGCGTGGTTTACGAATGCCTAGAGCCGTTTATTGGGCGCTACGAATGTCTCAAATGGCGTCTGGTTCTTCACATGCTGCTTTGCGCGCGATTCATAGCCTATTGCTACTAAAAATTAGCTACTAAAATTAAATTAATTGCTACAAAAGCTACTTAATACACTTTCTAAGGCTGCATCGAACGGTAACGTTGTGTCCGCTGCCATGTTGGATTAACACGCTACAAGCTTCGGTGTCGCGCATAGACGTCTTCATCGTCTTGCTGCCCCCCCGTTCTGTGATTGGTTCCCTAACTCAGGGGAAAATAAGGGTGGTGGTTTCCAGGCTGTCTTTGCAGTGAGAATGAAATCACGCGCAAAGCAGCATGGGAATTCCCAGGCTAACAGGGGTCAGTATTAGGCCCTAAATTGTTTATTTAGTATATAAGTAAGTGTAAGCCTCTTTTTCTCGCTCTCCAACGACCCGCTACTCTGTGTTGTGTTCTTTTCCTTCCGGCGGGCAGCTGTGCATGGAATGAATCCACACGGGAGACGAAGGTGTTTGATACTGGTTGCGAGATGCAATTTATTGTTCAGCACAGTCTGTAAGGTTGATAGCGTACATTCCAAAAATGATCATTTAGTGAATTCCAATAATTGATGCTAACAGTTAAGCAACCCGTAGCTGTAACACATTTCATATGTCATCTCATTGTCATATTCCACTCGGTATTTTATATTAAAATAGTTAATAGCTACTTACACAAATAACACAGTAATTAGGTGATTAACAGTTTAACATTTTGAACAGTTTATAAAAACGAACTCGAGTGCAATATTCAAGATTCAAGATTCAAGATTCAAGAGACTTTATTCATCCCGAGGGAAATTATTTTGCAACAGATCAAAACAAAGAAGGAAAAGAAATGTACACAAATAAAATAAAATATACCTAAAATAAAATAAAATAAAATAAAATATACCCTAATATAAAAAATATACCTAATATAACCAATTAACAACAATATAACAATAAACTAGAGTAACTTATAACCAACTAACTAACTACCAACTAACTAAATAAATAAAAACCAACTAGCCTAACATTTCGTTATATTAGCTTATACTTAGTTACTCAACTTAAGTGTAAGCTAATATACCGTACAAAACTATAATAGAAACTAATAAATATATAAATATATCACAGTAATGTTAAATGGAATAAGATGAGGTAGTTCGTCGTACCGCTACAGTAACTACGTAGGTATATATAATATACAGCAATACGTATAGTTCCCATGGCAGTACTAAATAAAGTGACTAAATGAATGAATAAAGTGAATACAGTGAATAAAGTGAATTAAGTGAAGTGAATTCTGCAGTGGTGGTGCATTTAGAAGATGTGAGGTCCTCTAACGACCTGAAGTAGATGAGTTATAGAGTCTGATGGCCACAGGAAGAAAGGACTTCCTGTGGCGTTCTGTGGTACACCGGGGTGGAATGAGTCTATTGCTGAAGGCACTGCGGTATGAGGTCAGCACCTGGTGGAGAGGGTGAGCGTTGTTGTCTAGGATACTACGCAACTTGCGCAGCATCCTCCTCTCAGACACCTCCAACAAAGAGTCCAGTTGGACCCCCAGGACGGAGCCAGCCTTCCTGACGATCCTGCTGATCTTGTTGGCATCTGCTGACCTCAACCTGCTTCCCCAGCACGCGACCCCGAAGAAGATGGTACTGGCTACCACCGACTGGTAGAACATCTTAAGCATGGTATTACAGACGTTGAAGGACCGGAGCCTCCTCAGGAAATAAAGTCGGCTCTGGCCTTTCTTATACACAGCCTCAGTGTTCTTGGCCCAGTCCAGTTTATTGTCCAGGTGAACACCCAGGTATTTGTAATCCTGGACAACGTCGACAGTCACCCCCTTGATGGAGATGGGTGTGGGGGTAGATTTCAACCTCCGGAAATCCACCACCAACTCCTTCATCTTGTTGGTGTTGAGCTGCAGATGGTTTAGCTCACACCACTCAACGAAGGAATCCACGACGCTCCTGTACTCCACATCGTTACCGTCACTAACACATCCAACCACTGCAGAATCGTCTGAAAACTTCTGCAGGTGGCAGGACTCCGAGTGGAACTGGAAGTCTGAGGTGTACAGGGTGAACAGGAATGGTGACAGAACGGTCCCCTGTGGAGCCCCTGTGCTGCTGACCACAGTGTCAGACACACAGTCCTGCAGTCTGACAAACTGTGGTCGACCCGTTAAGTAGTCCGTAATCCAGGAAACCAGGGAGGAGTCCACCAGCATCGCCGTCAGCTTACTCTCCAACAGGGCAGGCCTGATAGTGTTGAAAGCACTGGAGAAGTCAAAAAACATGATTCTCACAGTGCTTCCGGGCCTGTCCAAGTGGGCATAGGCACGGTGAAGCAGGAAGATGATGGCATCCTCCACTCCCAGCCTCGGCTGGTAGGCAAACTGCAGAGGGTCCAGCGATGCACTGACCAGGGGCCGAAGAAGTGACAGGACCAGCCTCTCCAGGGACTTCATCAGGTGGGACGTCAGTGCCACCGGTCTGTAGTCATTAGAGGTGCTAGGACGCGCCCTCTTCGGTACTGGAACCAGGCAGGATGTCTTCCACAGCACAGGGACCCTCTCCAGACTCAGGCTCAGGTTGAAAATGTGCTGCAGGACTCCACTCAGCTGGGTAGCACACGTTCTGAGTACCCTCGGGCTGACGCCATCGGGACCTGCAGCCTTGCCTGGACTGAGCCTGCACAGCACCTTCCTCACCTGCTCTGCTGTGAAGGACTGTGTGCCGTGAGTGGGGGCAGAAGGAGTCTGGTGATCTGGGTGATCTGATGGTGAGGGAGAGAGAGAAGGAGAGAGAACAGAGAGAGAGGGAGAGAGAACAGGCACGGTGTAGCTGTGGGGGGACGGTGTGGGAGGGGGGGGGGGGAGGTTCAGCAGCAGGGGGGGCAGCAGGGCTGGAGGTTCGAGGGGGGATGGTTGTAGAGGAGCTGGGGGAGCTGAGGGGGGGGAAGACCGGAGCCCTCAAATCAAATCTATTGAAAAACAGATTCAGCTCGTTGGCCCAATCAGGCCCCCCCCCTGTTGTCTGGCTACCAGACTGTTTGTAGCCAGTGATGCTCCTCATGCCACTCCACACATCCCTCAGGTTGTTCTGCTGGAGTTTGTCCTCCAGCTTCCTCCTGTAGCTGTCTTTACCCTGCTGTATCTTCTCCCTCAGCTCCCTCTGAACACGCCTTATCTGCTCCCTATCACCGTCTCTGAAGGCCCTCTTCTTCTCATTAAGCAGGACCTTGATGTCTCTGGTAACCCACGGCTTGTTGTTTTGGAAACAGCGTACAGTCTGTGTGGGAACAACACTATCCACACAGAAGTTGATGTACCCTGTTATGCAGTCTGTGAGACCATCAAGGTCCTCACCATGTGACTCACAGAGCAAGTCCCAGTCGGTTGATTCAAAGCAGCCCCGCAAGGTCTCATCGGCCTCCTGTGACCATCTCTTTACAGTCCTGATGGTAACAGGCAGCCGCTGGACTAGAGGCTTATACAGTGGCTTGAGGTGGATTGAAAATCTTTTGCTATTTTCTCTCTAGAAATATCTAGAAAATCTGCTGCAGCTTTTGGAGGTGGTAATGACAGAAATGAGTAGGCCTAAATTAAAAAGGTGGTTTGATACAAACAAATTATCATTAAATTTGAACAAAACCAAACGTACGTTGTTTGGAAATCCTAAAATAAACACACAATTGCAAGTGATGATTGACAATGTTAATATTGAAAGAGTATATGAAAATACATTTCTGGGTGTGATATTAGACCACAAAATCTGCTGGAAACCTCGTAACACCGCATTATGTAATAATGTAATAAATTTGCACGCCATTATGTAATAACTGCCGCATTTTGTAATAACCTGCCGCATTATGTAATAAGTTATTACATATTGCGGTTGTTACTACATAATGCGGTTGTTGCGATATTTTTTTTCAGCAAAATGTAACAATTGGTGTATTATGTAATAACCAACCGAAATTGACATTTTCATTGAATAAAAACAGCATAATAATGTGTATTTTACTCAAAAATAATAATTAAGAGGACAGTATGACAACTATTGCTCAGCTTACATTGTAACAATCCACCTTTTAACTTTGGTTGTGCTCATTTAAACGCACAAAGGGTTATTTTCAATTCATATTTGCAGTTAGATTAGTCATGAGACCAAGTTTGGAGGTAAGTGCTTCTGATAGTTAACCAATTTAGAAAATTGTCAACTAAATCTCTGTCTATGCTCAAGCAGCAGTAAAGAAAAGACATACAGCACCAAATAATTAAACATGGGCTTTGCACAACAGCACCATGTAGTCTAGCCTATTCAATAAATGTCATGTTCCATGTAACCTTAACATTAATTCATGATGCATATTTCCAACAACACCTACAGTAATAGTACCTGCATTAATGTAGCACTGGCAGTGTCACAAAATTAAACTAAGTATTATTCTGACACAAAAATGTAGGATAGCCTATATTATGCAAACCCAGAGTAAGAAACAAAAAATAGTTGCAGAACAAATGACGTCGAACAGTTAATTATTTCAAATTATTTATTCTCTAAATGCCCAATAATGCCTTGTTTAGACAAAGAACATACCATCCTGTAGAGGTACAGACATCATGGATGAACAATGTGTAATGAACAGCAAATATTATGGCAATCTTTGATAATAGGCCGAATATCTCAATCAACTAAATGAAAAACAATCCAGCCACAGCCTAACACACACACAATGGAATTGTAGTGGATAATAAAGTGGAAACGTAAAATGTAACAATGTTCTAGACATATTACAGGCCATGGCACACATATAACCACACAACTAACCCATCTAAAAATCTACATTTGAACTAGGGAGACTCAAGAAAATCTACCAACAATGCAAAACAAAATGTAGCCCTAAGGTTTCCAAAAAATGTCATTGATTTTAAAATGACCATGGCCAATGTGCTTAATCAGAAGCCAGGCCCTCATCCACCTGCTATTTTGGCTGAATAGCTCCCTCAGTCTAATAGCAAGACCACTACTGCGTCCAGTGGATTTATAGAGCCTCATTATGCTTATGGAATTGTCATGATCATAATCCAACTTTAGGGTGTCAGTTAAAGTTTCTCTGATGTAGATTTGCGGATGGAATGAATTTGCAAGATCTCGAAAAAGTTTAGAAACTCAATTGAATGCCCAGAGCATTGAGGAGTCTGCATTAAGGGTCAACTGGATGATAAATGACAGCAATTCTGTAGGCAAGATGGGTGTGCCATGCATTTTTTTTTTCCGCATTATTATCTGGAGGTCCACACAACTGGACATCATCTTGGTCTCGTTGAGCATCATCGTTGGACTGATCATCTAGATGGACATCATTTTGGGGTTCATCTTGGGAATCATTGTGAGGTTCATTCAGTGTGGCATCATCATGTGGTCCTTCGGTAAGAGTTTCATTGTCTGTGTTGTCGTTTGGTGTGAGTTCTTCATTTTCACTCTCTTGGTCTGATTCATTTTTATGTTGAATTATCCTTTCTCTCTCTGCTTCTAAGATGTTTTCAATAAATGAAGAGACTGATCCTTCCAGACTTAAGTAATGTTCTCCATGTCCCTCAGCAATGTGTCCAAGGACTAACAAAGGACAACTGTCACAATATCTATTAGACTGAGATATAATGGAAGATGCATCAACACCTAGTGAGGAGACAATGAGAAACTGAACATTGAAAATCTCAGCAGCCCTTTGTGGTCGCCATAAGTCCCACATTGTGACATACTATCCAAGTAGTCATCCCAGTCATTCCCATCAACAAAATCTAACAAAGGTGTTACGTTTGCAGAAATCGGATTAGATCTGAGATCACAATTTCATCTCTTAAATTATCTGCTGATCTGAATATTCCGTGCGTGGCTAGCTGATCAGATATGGCTGAGAACTGGCAATTTCCGTCTGGTGCTGGGTCAAACCGTATCCTCAATTGCAATGACATTAATTCCTCCAGTCTGTCTCCATGTGTGTACGGTATCAAACATGGATGTAAAGGTTTTGCGGACTTTAACGATTTAGAGCGTTTTCTTTCTTGTAATCGTGTTGAACTTGTCACATCAGACACAAAGAACCATTTCACTTGCATTTTGGGGTCACCAGGGATCTGAAACTGAACTTTGTATTTTGAAAACTTTAAATTTCGTTTCACAACTGTGCCAGTCAATACCCGAAACCTCTTTGTAACTCGATGGGCACCATCTTTCACCCTGACCAAAACAGCATCACCAACATAATAAATAGATGGTGGATTTTGTTTAGATGCATTTCTGATCATCCGATTATGACAGTGCTCAGTGGCTTTCTTTGCCTTTTTTCTCAGTCTCCTCCGCTTAGCCTCAAAATTGCCTCGCTGTTTCAGGGAGGGTACATTTGGTTGTGGATTGTTTGCAGATTCCTTTCTGACAGTGGATGGAGACCCTGCTAAGGGATGCACTACTCTATTGCTTTTTCTCCCATAATAAACATCAAATGGAGACATCCAGCCTAACACTTCCTTAGGGTCCTCATTCAGCACTCTTGAATATTCTGGTAGATTCTTAACCCAGTTAACCCCACCTTTCTGAAAATTCACCAGATCATACATAATCTTTTTTCTTAGTATTCTGTGTGACCTCTCTACCTTGCCTTGGCTTTGGGGATGGTATGGTGAACTCTCTATTATTCTGACTTGCATGGATTCCATCAGCCTTCGAACTGCTCCTTTAAATTCTACCCCTCGGTCGTGTTGCAAAACTTTGGGGGGGCCATGTTCCAAGTAAATATCATGAAGATGTTTTGCAATCTCTGCACTCTCTTTGCCCTTTAGTGGTCTCAGCCATACATAGCGGCTAAACACATCAATTACCGTCAGAATGTATCGATATGTAGAACAACCATGACTAATTTTCATTTTCCCCATATCCAGGAGGTCAACCTGATGGCGATCCTGTACCTCTTTGGCCCTGATGGGTCTAGGAATGGGTTTGTTTGCAAACCTAGCCATATAAAGTTGGTAGTTTTTGGATCGTTCCAGGACTTTTTGAATCTTTCGTTCACTGATGCCTGAATATTGCTCATTCATTCGTTTATTTAACTTCCTGGCACCAGATCCCTTCGTGTCATCCAGACCATTTTTAACCCTTTTGCGAACTTCAGATGTTCTAGTGACTGGTTTGCCGGCACACAATAATGTGTAACCATCATTGCTGATCGAATATATATCTCTATTCCTCCACAGCCTCACTAAAGCATTTTTTGAGCTCTTGTCCGTTCAGCTACAGGTACATTGAACTCTCCCCTTAGCTTACTAACAATGACCTTGTAGACATCCTCACTCATAGTCTGCTGCTGCCCGTACTCATCAGATGAGACCCAAAGGGTGCAGGTCAGCAGAGTGGTAAATAGAAGATCTGTGGGGGGAGGAAATGCTATTAATAAGGCTATTAATAATAATGTATGATACATTTACACTTATTACACCAGATAGGTCTTCAGAAAAAAAAAAGAACACTATCACTGTCGTGTACACCCTCTATTGCACTTAGTAGATTTGGAATAAGCAGTGATATTTCACGGCTCACGTTGGGGAGCCAATCCAGCCGCGAGGATTTCCCCTTATATGACAATGTTTACACCACGCGTAGAGGGGCCTACAAAGCCCTCCACCTGCCCCACCTAGGAGCCTCAGACCACATCACCACTATATTAATGCCTGCTTACAGACCCCTGGTCAAAGTCATCAGACCAACAACAAAGCAGGTACGCGTGTGGCCTGAGGGGTCTTCAGAGACACTCCAGGAATGCTTCCTCATCACCGACTGGAGCATGTTCAGACGGGCAGCCACCTACAACAACACTACAGACCTCCAGGAGTACACGGACACCGTCACTTCCTACATGCGGAAATGCATTGATGACGTCACAGTCACTAAGAGCATCCGCATTCGGGCCAACCAGAAGCCATGGCTGACAGGGGAAGTCTACAGACTCCTGAGGGCTCGGAAGCCCGCCTTCAGAGCTGGAGACGAGGTGGGCCTGAAGGCAGCCAGGGCTAACCTGGCACGCGGCATCAGGAAGGCCAAGAGACGGTACTCCAGGAGGATCGCCGACCGTTTCAGCAACAGCAGAGACACCAGGAACCTGTGGCGAGGGATCCAATCCATAACGGACTACAAGCCCTCTCCGCAGACCTGCGACAGCTCCACCCCTCTGCTGAATGAGCTGAACGACTTATTCGCCCGCTTTGAGGCAGACAAGAGCACCCCGGCACAGAAGACCCACCCTCTCCCGGCGACCAGGTGTTGACGCTATCCCGAGATAGCGTGAGGCGATCCCTCAGAGGGACGAACCTGCGGAAAGCCTCTGGTCCCGACAACATTCCTGGTCGTGTACTGAGGGACTGTGCTGAGGAGCTCACAGATGTCTTCACAGACATCTTCAACACCTCGTTGAGCCAGGCTGTTGTCCCCACATGCCTCAAAGCCACCACCATCATCCCGGTGCCGAAAAAGTCATCTCCCTCTTGCCACAATGACTACCGCCCAGTCGCACTCACTCCCATCCTCATGAAGTGCTTCGAGCGGCTAGTCATGCACCACATCAAGTCTGCCCTCCCCCCCACCCTGGACCCCTTCCAGTTTGCATATCGGTCCAATCGTTCGACCGATGATGCCATCTCCTCTGCCCTCCACTCTGCCCTCACCCACCTGGATTCAAAAGACTCATATGTCAGAATGCTGTTCATCGACTTCAGCTCAGCATTCAATACAATCATCCCCCAGCAGCTCATTCACAAACTGGACCAGCTGGTACTCAACACCTCCGTCCGAGTCCGGTCCGAGCTGGGTGCAAGGTTAAGAGTCTGGCAGGGGGGCAGAAGAGGGGGGGGGGAGGGGGCAGGGGCAGAGCAGGGAGGGAGTTGAGCCTCCGGACAGCCTGGTGAAAGAAGCTGTCCTTGAGCCTGCTGGTTCTGGCCCGGAGACTCCGCAGTCTCCTCCCCGACGGCAGAAGGCTGAAGATACTGTGGGATGGGTGGGTGGGGTCACCAGCAATCCTGATGGCTTTGCTGGTGATTACGACAGGCTGACATTGATCATAGGAATGGTCTGATTTTATTATAATACATGTAAGCATTGTTTTTTGTCTGTTTGTTTTACAGGCGGTGATTGAGGATACCAGCTAAGTCTTGCAATCAAGTCCAGTTCTTTTGTTTTGTTCTTAATGTGATACAAAGTCTGCTGTACAACTGTTCATAATAAATTACAGCAATGTTATAGAATATATATTCTCTTGTGTTCTATACAAGGGATTCTCAAATGTATAATTTAAAGGTCTGATCTGATTTTTATTCAAGGTAAGAGTTCAGGAATGATTGGCAATAACATTTAATCAACATTAAATCAGTTATAATCACTTATGATTATGTCTCTTGACCGGGCCAGCATGCATAGAAACCTTATGTTGATGTTAGAAACTGAGGCAGACATGGCTCAGACAGTTTGGGAAAAAATGATTTCAAAATAGCAAACATTATAGTTCTACCTTTAATTATGTTATCAAGTTAAATAAGATATCAGTTAAAAATAAGTTAGAAAGTGAGTGCTGTGTGCTGTTGGTTCTGGAAAAAAGTGTTAGTGTGAGCGCTCGTTGCACTGTCCACTCTGTGCTCTGTGCCGTCTCCGCTAATTTAACCTGCTACTTTTCTTCAGTCGGAACACAGGTGAACAGTGATGTTGCTGAATGTGTTTATGATCGTGTATGGTAGAATCACAAGCACAAGAAAGCTCACAAGTTAGTAAAATACAAGAAAAGTCCAGCCTGGTGTGTTAATTGTAGGACTTGTGGATGTTACCCGGCTGTCATGATGAACATGACAACTGTTATGGACTCGGTCCGGATTGATTTGCTGTTCAGAATTTGAAACGCCTTGTATGAGGTTATACTTTTTTTTTTAATTTGCGGGGATTTATTGGAATAAATGCAAAAATAGCAGATTTAATATCCTTAGTGAATAAACTGGTATATACTGTTAAATTACCATAACCCACAGTTATTCTACCGTCATGTATTGTAATCCAAAAAAACGTATTATACTGTTAATAAATAACAGTAGATGCGCTGTAAAATAACCACAACACCCACCGTTATCCTAGTCATATACTGTAATTCAAAATACTGTACTATTTTAAAATAAATAACAGTAGCTTACTGGCGTCCCTGCTGCCAGTATTTTACTGTTATTTAACGGTGAAATTTATTACAGTGTATATATATATTATTATATTCCTTCTGCATTAAATGTTCTAAGTAAAGTTTATTCAATTCAATTCAATTCAGATTTGAATAGCAGGTCACAACTTATTTGTATAAAAATAAATATTCAATATAAATGACGTTGCCTCTTATATAAATATTGAATGTGACAGGACAGATCCGATGATCATACTTTCTTTCAGTGACACATCTCTTGTGTCTGCGTCAAAGGTGAGGCTTCCGTGCCAAATTTCACAACAGATGCCACCATATTTAGCCTGAAGACCATCCTGGTCACGTGACTGTTTCGCTACATTGATCAGTCAGGACCATGGGCGGGAGTACTTACCCTGACAGACTAGAGTACTATAGAGTACTCTATAGTACTCTATGACAGACAAACTCCTTCAGCAAATCAACGTAGCAAAACACGTGACGCCATCGCGGTGCGCTGTTCAGAACCGCGAAAAATATTCCGCCGAGAGACTGCACTAGTTCATATTCTTGTTGTTGTTTAATTATTTCTATTCAGAATCCTTCTGCAGTAACTGCGCTTATTGCTTAGTGACAGATAGTTACAACTATATCAGCTGAATAAGTTAAATCCAATGAATAAGTTAAGTCAAATCAAAATTGCGTATGTTACATTGTAGACTGTATACTGTGGGTTGCTTGTAGTTCTACTAAGTTCTACTAAACCTGTCCAGTGAGAGGGACACGTGACCACAGCACTTAGACGGCGTCGAGCTCCCCGGTCCCGCCCACACTCTGCTGAGTGTGCGCGAGACAGGCAGGGTTGTCCACAGGGGTTGTCGGCTTTGCACACACAACCCATCATCCCACGTCAGAGGCGGCTTCATTTTTTAAACGTTTTGCAACTTCAATAGTGTTGCCTATAAACTGGGAAAGCGGGTGAAGTTATTTAAAACATAATTTTCTACACATTGAAACCTTGCTGCCTAGGACCCGTGGGCCTTTACAAACTACACCGCGAATAGAATATGGCCCAGACTGTAACACTGAAGGGACCCTCACCTTGGGGATTTCGCCTTGTGGGAGGACGGGATTTCAGCACACCGTTAACTATCTCAAGGGTAAGTCAATATTTTCTTTAATCTATTTTCCGGCGGTTTTTGCGCTACACAACTAAGCTGAAATAGTCATAGGCCTACTGCCAAATGTCATGAGATTGGAATTTTGAACTTGCAAACATCCAATTTCAAAAAGTAGGCCTAGAGGAAAATTAACTGTTGGCTGTAGTCCTACTATTTGGTAGGACTACGTGATCTTAAGTTGAAGAAGACTCATGATAAATACTCACGATTTTAAATTATGTGTCTCATTAAGCACGATTAAACGTTTTGAGTCCAAATAAACGTTCATAAATCTCAGTGTTCGGTCAAAATACCGTCGACTGTAACCAGGAATGTGTGGTAGTGGAGTGTGTGGCATGCTTGATTGACATCTACCTAACTACGCCTTGTAGGCTGAGATTTCTACGGTCATGAATTGTAGCGTTATCTGGTCTACAACATTGCGATTTCCGTTCTCTGACATACTATGAGAACAACAAAAAGACATTTTTTTTTATTTATTTTTTTTATATATGAATACATTTTGAAATGGCAATGGTTTACCCTTGCTGATGACTATTCAAGACAGACTGAGGCTGTGATGCGACCTCGCTACTACGGTCAATCGGTTGATGTAATACCAATAAGAAGGCATTACTGATCATAAACAACAGGCTATCAATACAATGTTTCCCTATTCGAGCTGGCTACTTTGGCTTGTTTTCGGCTGGTTAACCAAAGCTTAAAACACATTGTAAACAATTGGGCCAAATCTACCATGATAAAAGGCAAAAGGTGACTTTTTTCAATTCAGAAAAAATAACATCTGATATATCTGTATATGAATCATCAAACTACAAATGTCCCCGTTTTTATTTTTAGAAATATGGTCACCATAGCTGTTACACATAATGTTAGGTGGAAAACATCATGCCGTCTCATTGTTCCATGCTTGGCTGTGCAGGAGGGAGTGTATGTATCTACGTTCAGGGTTCTGTGTTCCCCAGTTCAATATTCTAACACACATTATTTTAGCTCCTATTGTGTTCAGGGTAAAATTGGATGTGTTTCAAATTCAAACAATCAATAGTATCAAGGTTTTTTAATTTATAATTTTATTAGATTTTGTGTCAAGTCAACCATACTTTAATAAGTCATGATGTGATGTGATCAGTTAGAAGACAGTTGTGAACTCTTTGACATTATAATAAATCTATTGGTGATGTAAAATGAACCCCAGGTCCAATTTTTCAAATATGTGTCATTTTATGTTTGTTATTTGTAATTTGTCACCGACTATCATTTCAGGCTTCCTGCAATCTACTTCAGTGTGCCATTTTCCTGTTACCAAACTGTATTTTGCTACCCTCTCTCATCATCAGGAGGCAACTATCTGTACATTTTATATTTATCAGTTGTTTATATTCATTGTTTATATTCGATATGTATTATAAAGATAAGTATAGTATCAGTGTAACATGTTTTATTGTTAATTGTGAAAAGTAAACATACAATATACAACATGGGAAATCACATTTCAATGGGAATAGAAAGCTTGTCACTTGGCTGGGAGAGCTAGCCTGGCACCGCTAACTAGCTGAACCAGTGGTGTTAGCACAATTGCAGTTTTCGGATGTGCTGAATTTTGATCCGGAACTCTTTCATGGAAAAACGAAGCTAGCAAGTTAACCCTAAGAAAAACTGTATGCATCGGCTATATCTGTGCTCCCCACTGCCAGAACAGACCAAAATGGCTTAAGTCACTCTAATGAGTTAAAAGTGAACACCAGGCTGTGTTCTCTTCAAACAAGCTGTTGTACAGAGATCATAGCTATGCCCCATGCTGCAAAGTCAAATTCCGGATTTATAAGGCTACTGGCCCGCAAAACTGAGTGTCCTTCTCGCCATATTAACATTGCAAAAATGTAATATGCTGTGATATATATCTCATACTTGAGAGTGAGGGCATACTCTCTTATTCATCCCCATTGTAACTACTGCTTCCATGTGACATGGCAGCATCCACAGAAATCGAGCCATGGAAAAGTGGCATACAACACAAAATGGTTAAATAGGACGTAGGGTGCATTGTACATCACCAATAGACATTTTATTAGGATTTCTAAGAGTTTTAGTGATGCCCTTTGGTGATACCATGACTCCAACAATTTGATAATTTCCCTCAAGTGAAGGCCCGTTATATTGAGAGCAATAACAGTAGTACTGGAGAACAGAAATTGCCTTTGACAAGTTCCGACAATCTAGACTTTACTCCGGCACGCAGAGAAGTGTTGTGGGGAAACTTGCCGCAACCAAGTTGGTCCGAGTCCAACTCGGTTACGGTAGATCTTCGGCAGATCTTCAATGTAATGCAGGTCACACACCACTCAAGTCTCATGTATGTCTTATATTCTATTAAACTATATGATTATTAAAGATTATATATAATTTATTACATAAATATATTTATTGAGGATTGTTATTTCTAAGACAATGTAGCCTGTCACTCAAAAAGCATATATCTCTCCAGCCCCCCAACATAATGGTATAAGAAGTGCTTTTCTTCTAACGAGAGATTGAGAATTTGAATTTGGTCAGACAAGTGAATGTCAACTGAGAAGTAACTGACCAGAAGGTGTCAGCCCTACAAACTACAACCACAAATTATTGCAATATCCCCGCTGAAAGTCGTCCTTGGCTGAATCAAACCATTTTTGCTACGGATGTTGCTGTTGTCTCTTGCTTGCTATGGTCACATAAAGTCTGGCCTAATAGACATTGATTGGCTCGGTAAAAATTCACCACCAGTCAAGCAACTTGTTCTTATTTGGACTATGACTACTGATTGGCTCAGTAAGACTAATTCTTATGACTTATTACATGCTTATTTGTTGTATAAACAGCCCTAAATTACATTATTGAGACAAATTTGCCTTGTTAGAGGCATTAAAATACTGAAATCTATATATCTAGAGCAAGATAAAACAGCACATAATACTGGCAGATGGTGCTGTCAATACCACTCAGTGAAGTTGTTTACCATATCCTTTATGCGTCATGCACATGCTACTATCAAATTCACTGTTTAGAAAAGTTAAACCTACTATATTCTATTTCATTTAAATTTACCAACGCTTCACAAAATCTCTTATCAAATTGGACAATATAAAAGTTGAGTTTCTTTAAAAGAATTTGTTGGATGCAGAAATATCTGAAATATCACTCAAATGGTCACAAATGGTGGCTTCAGGGCCAGGCATGGTGCAGCAGCAGGGAAGCTGGTGGTAGCCAATAGTTCCGGAGCCATTCTTCCAGAGAGGCAGCAGCAGCAGAACGGCTGGAAGGGAGGGGTGTTGCGCCTTGACATTTGTTTTCTTTCAGCGCTTCTTGGTGCCGCTGATGGATTTTATTTGAGGTGCTGGGCATTCCAAAGTATGCTAGGCTTTATTCAAGGGCCCAGCATACTTTGTGTGTGTGTGTGTGTGTGTGTGTCAGGATAGATAATTTCAATAATACCTTATGTTGTGTGAGATATGTTGGCTATTTAATTATCTCTCTATTATATGTTGGTCTGCTTACTGCCACCACCACCCTTCCACCTCTCTCTTTCTCTCCCTTAACCCACCGCACAACTGACCTCAAGAACAAAAGTAAATGTTAATTTCAGTTGTAGCCAAATGCTCCTAGCAGACCCTAAGCAAAGGATGGGTTGATTATGCCCCCATGTAGGCCTGTTTCATAAAGTGTAGTCCATCACAGCTGATAAAGTTCTCCCTAGGTCCCCATCTTGTCATATTCTCAGTGCATTCCATATCCAAACACTGAACTAGCTCTCCAGACAGCAAATGAAGAGTGTAAAACAGCAGCAGTGTCAAAGAGAAAAAAGAAAGCCATTTCAAAATGAGTGTGTGTTTGTGTGCATATGTGTTTAAGCTGTCTCAATGTGTTTCAGACAGAGAGATATTCAGAGATAGTCTTTCAGTATCCAAAAGAGTCTCCTATGAGGAGGGAGTAAACTCCAACGCTATTACCCACTGTACTCAATCACATTGACTGCTTAGTAAATATCATGTAACCCTGTCTCGTGTCAGCTAGTGAAGTCACTATGGCTACCTCCCTCTTCAGAGCCTGTGTGTGCTGTAGTTTACCTCCTGACTGCCTGACTGAGGTAAACATCTGTTCATGGGATGGGAGGGGACAATGGAGCAGAAAGAAGCAGATGATAGGGGAGGAGCAGTGTGTGGTTATTGTATATGTTCATGGTAGTCTTTCATTCAAGTTGCGTACCATGTTAACCATTGTGGCGGTGAATATTTAATATCTGAGTATCTGAGCCTTGGATTTTACAAATAGGAATCTTAAAATAGACTGCATGCTTAAATTACAGATTAGTAATTGTATGCCAGTACCATTAAGGTTACCACAGATCATGTATTATGTATTTTCCGTCTTGGGAAAGTTCACTTTCTACATGAACTAGTTCAGTTCATAGTTCACAAATTTTAAAATGAACAAGTTCATAGTTCTTTGTTTCAATATGCTGCTGCAAGCTATCATTTTTCAAAATTATTGCCACTGCCAATCAGTTTTAACACTGAAACTAGGGTTTACATTAGCATTGAGGGGACAGCCCTTCCCGATTGTTGCTTTAAGGCTTTGTTGCTCTCCATTCAGTCCACACTAGTAGCAGCTGCAGCTTTCACCCCTACACCCCTGTATATTCTCAAAAACATGGGGAAAAACTTGCTCTCTCTCTCTCTCTCTCTCTCTCTCTCTCTCTCTCTCTCTCTCTCTCTCTCTCTCTCTCTCTCTCTCTCTCTCTCTCTCTCTCTCTCTCTCTCTCTCTCTCTCTCTCTCTCTCTCTCTCTCTCTCTCTCTCTCTCTCTCTCTCTCTCTCTCTCTCTCTCTCTCTCTCTCTCTCTCTCTCTCTCTCTCTCTCTCTCTCTGCCACGTCCCTGCAATACCGCTCTCAGCCACTATGCATTTTGGTGCTGTTTCACACTTCGACTGCCACTTAGGCCGTGATCGACTGGTTGGGCACCCATGCGCTACGTATTAAGGCCTTTACGGTGTGTTTTAGCTGGGTTTTCGCCTGGAAGACTTTTACAAATCTGCCACCCTATTGAACCAAGTTCAACTGAGAGAGCCTTCCATTCACAGACATCAATGAACACCACGTTCACAGTAACATTCATCAGGCAGTAATACAGTAGGCTACTTCAGTTCACCTTTGCCCAAAATATGAACGAGTTCATGAACTACCGTTGAATGAACGTGTTCAGGCACAACACTGTGTATTTTATTTACTCTTTGGTAATAATATTACCAAAGAGTACAGTAAAGGTGTGTTGTGGTCTACAAATGATTTGTTGTCACTGAACCCACTCAATCTGGAGAAAGTCACTATGAGCCATATGGCTTTAGGAATCAGTAATGACACATTGTTTTTCGCCTATCATTATTCATAAAAATAACAGAACAGGCTTTTTGCAACATTATGAATATATTACAGTATCTACCCCTAAACTAGGTATGGATGCAATTGCAAAGTCTTTAAAGTAAAATGTAAAAAGTTAAATGGTAACATTTTCCCAATTGCTTTAACTGCACTAAAAGTGTGCTGTGTATTAATAATGACTAGACCCAAAGGGAACCCACGTCCTGCTTGTTAATACTTATAGATCAAATCAGGCCTTGCTTGACCTTCTCAGTGAGCCAGCAAGTCATGCGATTTCAACAAACTATTAAAATTCTCTGGTCATGCTTAGATCGTATCGCTGCTGAGGGGAATTTACAAGGGCATGTGTTTACATGGAAATATAATTCTGAACTCAGATTGCATAATTGTTCTACAATGGTGCTGTCACAACCTGCTGAATTCTGCTTCATATTGGGTCTCTCAATCAGTTTGGTTGTCTGAGAAAACACATGTTACCTAATCGTTTTTTTCTGATGTGAGATTTTTTCTTTTTTCTCCTTTTAATAATTGTTGACTGACACTGCTCTTTGCATGTTTTCTCTAGTCTACAATTAGTGACTCAGCCAGTTGAGCAAAATATAAAGCTATGCCGCGGGGTGGCATACTCAGTTGTGGCAAGCTCACAGTTCCTGGAAATGCAAAGCAAACAAACAATAGACTGCTTGGCAGAGTGCCAGAAACGTCCTGGCACTCCAGGTGTGAGTTGTTAGGCCCTGGCCTCATACCTGAAGGTGTGATGCCACAGCTCGTCATCTGATCAAGTGTGAAGTGTGTGACATTTTTTAAAGTAATTTAAAGGGATTTCTGTATGATCAAAATGACCAAAAGTTTATTGGACTAGTATGCAGAAATACTTTTAAATTATCCAGGATCGCGTGCAGCTCTTTGGGCATCCTCTTGGTTGCCAAGGCCTGGTGATGGATAATACAGTGTGACCAAACAGCGGCGGGCGCAACCACTTGTACCTGTTTTACTAGACCGCTGTGGTGGCCTGTCATTGCCCTCGCACCATCAGTACATATTCCACAACAGCGGCTCCAGTCAATATGATTTTCCTGAATTAAGTCATTCAAGCTTTGAAGATTTCTGCTGCTGTAGTGCGCGCCGGCAGAGGATGGCAAAACAGAAACTCCTCCTGGACACTGAGCTCTTTAATAAAGCGCACATACACCATTAGCTGTGCACAGTTAGCCACATCGGTGGACTCGTCCAGCTGAATGGAGAACAAAGAGATCTCACGGATAGAGTCCAGCACCACCTCCTCCAGCATCAGCTGCCATGTCGAAGATGTGGCGCTGGATGGTGTTGTCAGGCATCGGGATGGCATCCAGCTTTTCAGCAACAGCTTCGCCCATCATTACCGAACACATATCTTTAGCAGCAGGGAGGAGCAATGTCTCGCCAATGTTGTGGGGCTTCCCCGCCTTTTCAATGCATAACGCCACACGGTATGATGCCTCGGTTGCCTTGGTATTTACAGTAGCAAATGGGGTAAGTAATCGGGAGAGGGAGCCTCAGTATGGACCTGCCAAAGTATCTGCTGTCACCAGCTGGCCCATCCCTTACTCCGGAAAACAGTTGCAACATTTTCAGGGGTTCGCAAACTTCTACCGGAGGTTTATTAGGGGGTACAGTACCGTTGCTGTGCCCCTTACAGCCCTTACCTCCATCAAGGTCCTGATCTGTGGTCTCCTGTGGCCGACACTGCTTTCCGGTCTCTCAAGGCCAAGTTCACCTCACCCCCATCCTCCTGATGACTGATCCTGTGAGACAATTTGTGATCGAGGTGGACGCCTCTGACGTAGGAGCGGTTCTCTCTCAACGAGTGGCGGAGGACCAAAAGCTTCACCCCTGTGCCTTTTTTCTCTCGACGCCTGTCCCCCGCAGAGAGAAATTATGACATCGGGAACAGGGAGCTTCTGGCGGTAAAGCTGGCCCTAGAGGAGTGGCACCATTGGTTGGAGGGAGCCAAGCAGCCTTTCCTCGTGTGGACAGATCATAAGAACATTCCTCACTAGATTCAACATGTCCCTCTCCTATAGACCCGGCACCCGCAATGTCAAACCTGACACTCTTTCTGATTGTCCTTTGAGAAACAGGAGCCTATGGCCATCTCCGACACCATCCTCCCGTCCACCTGCCTGGTTGCCCCCCTCACCTGGGATATATAGAAAGGGTAAGAACAAGGTGGTCACTCTCTTGCTCAGACATCCTCCAGTGGGTTCACAACTCCCACCTCACCTGCCACCCGGGGATCCAACGCACCAAGGACGTGGTTAAAAAAAGATTCTGGTGGCCCACATTGGAGGACACTTGTGAGTTTGTGGGGGCCTGTCCGGTCTGTAGTCAGCATAAGGTTTCCCATCGGGCTCCCACTGGTCTTCTCCACCCTCTGCCAGTACCCCACCGCCCGTGGTCACACATCTCCCTTAATTTCGTAACTGGGTTGCCGCCGTCCCATGGCCATACCGCCATACCTCCTTCAAATGATCTTGCTACCAACCCAAATTATGCCACGAACCTCGGATTACACAAATGTCCATATTTGCATTGGAATTGTTACCAAGAAGTGATTAATAAAAAAGAACAAGCAATGAATATGTCCACTGTGGTGTTGAGTGTTTTAAGACATACTCTCTGAGCTTCAATTTTGTACACAGGCTCATAATACATTCAGGGTCATTAACAGTTGATAACATAGATAACATTGTGCCAGGGTGTTTCCAGCAAAAGTGGTTTGCACACACTTCCACCGCTTGTTCTGTAGAGTCTTCTGTAGTTGCCACAGACATTGTTATCCTCATGTTCAACATATAAATGCTAACCATTATAATCTTGACAGTGACATGAGAAAAATTAGAGAAATGCGATGTTGATGTAAAGTTTTCAAAGAGTTCTTGAATCCAACATCTTAATGTCAATGCCAGCGAGCTGAACGTGTGCAGGGGGATCAACTTCAGGGCCATCCTCAATCTTCCTCCCATTTTGTGGCTTTGTATCCTGCCAGCCATTTTAGGCCCAGACTCAATGGAATTACCGAGTAGAAGTGTCACAAATTGTGTTTGAGAAATTGCATTTCCCACCAAAGTACCCATATCCTTTATTCCCAGGAAGTACTTTTCAAGAAACTTGCTTTCTGCATTTCCACTGAAGTCTAAAGAACAGTGAAGGATATGATAAGTTAATTTTACATCAGGCACATAATGAATAAAGGACATGAAAAAGTACAGAAATACTGAGAGTAAAAAATCAGACCAACAAAATCGTGTTTATGTCAGTTATTTGGGGGTAAAATAATATACCCAAAACTTAATTTACACCTTGGTTCCCACGATGAAAATGCTCTCAGGTCCTCCAAAGGTTTCTAGTTCCTGGGAAAATTCCTGTGGTTAAAACACAACTAGAGCCTTTGGGCAACAAGGTGAATAAATACCTTACCTGCTACCTACCCCCACACTCAGGCACACATAGGCACACACAAAGACACCCCACCTCTTGACCTCTTTCTCAAGATGGTTGTGCAAATGGATCTGCACACATGGTTTATATATAGGGATCTAATTATTTACTCAGTCAAGCAGCTACTCAAACATTATCCTCATATTTTACTTCACTGCTGGGGAAAAACTAAATGTTGGAAAACGCCATGGCCAGCTGTAGCACACAAGTGCCACAAGCGGTTACGCAACACATGTTCACATTTTGTAGACACTTGTCTTATGATTGGTGTGTTCTTTTACTTTCGGGTGTCTTGATTTCCATCCATCCATCCATTATCGTAGCCGCTTATCCTCTACGAGGGTCGCGGGGGGGCTGGAGCCAATCCCAGCTGCAACAGGCGAGAGGCGGGGTACACCCTGGACAGGTCGCCAGCCTATCACAGGGCTAACATACATAGACAAACAACCATTCACACTCACATACACACCTATGGTCAATTTAGAGACACCAATTAACCTAATCCCCAACCTGCATGGTTTTTGGTCTGTGGGAGGAAGCCGGAGTACCCGGAGAGAACCCACGCAAGCACGGGGAGAACATGCAAACTCCACACAGAAAGGTCCCGGGTCCCAGGTGGATTCGAACCCAGAACCCTCTTGCTGTGAGGCGACAGTGCTAACCACTGCACCACCGTGCCGCCCTGTCTTGATTTGATGACAGCCAATGTGATTGGTTGGTTGAAGTGACCAATAACTGGTCATATTGATTGCCTGGAAAGAGTGACAGAGCATGAGTACATGCATGTTAGAGGTAATGTTGCCTTTGTATCTGTAAGTGAGTAGATGCAGGAATGTGTGTGTGTGTGTGTGTGTGTGTGTGTGTGTGTGTGTGTGTGTGTGTGTGCATTAGTGTGCAAATAATGGAATATGTTTAACAAAGGTCACCAATTGTGTTTTCAAAGGTGAAATATACCCTCTGGGAAAGCAAGGGAAGTCAATCTACCCCCCCCCCCCCCCCCCCCCCCAACCCTAACCCTAACCCACAAACCAGTCCTCAAATTGCCCTAAGGGGGGATTAAGCAATGACTGAAAGATCAAAGAACAAATCCTGGTAACTGTCAAACTATGCAAATAGAGTTTACACATAGCAAGTTTACATGGCACGTTCTATCCAGAGACATATTAGATGAGATCAAGATCTAGTCTAATTTTCACACATTTATGTGGAGATATTAGAATGGACACTCTTCCGAGCATCACTGACACTTGTTGATTCACATATGGTTGTCAAATGTAATGTCTGTTCAAAGCAAGCACTCTGGGCCTAGGAATATTTTAAATAATTGTATTTAATTTGTATTGTATTGTATTTGTATGTATAATTGTATTTAATTTGATTGATTTTAGACTCGCTATAAGATTTAACATTTACTTAAGGATCATAAAATCTGACATTATTTTTAACCAAAGGTCATGATGATAATACTGTATAAAGAAATCTGAAAATATTGCAGACCATTTTTTTTGGATCCGAACCTCTCTTTGCATTCAAGACTTAAACTCAAAATTGAATGGTGTTCTTGTGTGTCTAGATCATAGATCCACTGACCCATCATTGCTTAAAATGTAAGCCTAAAACACTACCCAAGGTCCCACTGCAATCGCCCACAGATAGCTGGTCTTGGTGGATTGAGACCCTGGCACTGGAATGTCTACCCTAATATTATCTTCTTTAACATACCTTTCGCTTTCCCCCCCATGATGCTACGTGATTTCTTTCTTTCTTTCTTCAACACACCGTTGACAGATTTCCAATTTTCTCTTCCTTCTCTGGTGTGGCTGCTGTTGTGTTTACCTGTGTGGGTGTGGTTATGTGTGTTTGTGTATGTGACAGGTGACACCGGGCAGCAAGGCAGCTCAGGGGGACCTGTGTCCGGGGGACACCATCCTGGCCATTAACGGCGACAGTACAGCGACCATGACACACATGGAGGCCCAGAACAGAATCAAAACCTGCACTCAGCAGCTGACACTCAACATCAGCGGGTAGATGCACACTCACAGACTTCTACTGGCATGATATACACACAGACATGCAACTTTCCATTGCATGCTTCTAATTTCTTGAAATTTATTGCTTTTGGTTGTTTCTGACTTCCTGCACAGCTTGACCCTCGACCAGCTCTTACATTGTCTGTCCTTGAACTATATGAAACTCATGAGGGTCCTGCTGGCATATCTGGTCTTCCCTTGGAATCACAAATTCCCACACTGATCAGGCCTAGAAAAAATTGTGTGCCTCACGCCCATAAGGCAAACAAAAGAAACCTTCAACCTGTATCACATCTTCACCCCCCTGCCACCCACGCTATGACACTCATGTCAACTGCCAAGATGGCCCTCCTAAATGTAAGGTCCCTCTCTAACAAGTCATTTTTAATTAATGATCTTATATCCAGATTCTGTCTTGACTTCATGCTGCTAACTGAAACATGGCTAAACCCAGCTAATAGCAACTGTACTCTTATTGAAGCCCCCCCTTGACTTTGACTTCATGCATGCCTCTAGAACTAACAAGAGAGGGGGTGGCATTGCCACCCTATTTAGAACATCCTGTCAGTGTAAGCAGTCATCCTCCTAAACAGTCACTCACACTCTTTCTTGAGGAACTCAGTGATTTATTATCCATTATCTGTATTGAGTTTGACTGCCTAATTATATGTGGCGATCTAAATATACATGCTGATATCTCAGAGAATAGGGTTCCCACGGGTCATGGAATTTCTGGAATATCATGGAATTTCATAAAAGTTTTTCCAGTCATGGAAAGTCATGGAATTTTACCATTTTGCATGCACAGTCATGGAATATCATGGAATTTTCTTAACAGTTGTGTAGAAGCAAAACTTGAGTGTATTTTGTTGCTTACTTTTTTGTTTGGTGTACAACAATGGTGTATAACAACAATTTGGTGTATAACAATGGTGTATAACAACAATTTCTTACTGATTATAGACCCTTTTACTGTTTGTAAACAATGATGACTTAGAACGTTTGCGCACGCAGCCTGGCAACAGAAGTATGGCAGAGATCAACGGCTTGTCAACCTATGCAAGGGGATTGTCAGCAAAAGATTGCGAATATTACCTTAACAAGTTGACTTTGACAAATGGTGTCCGACTTCCAGATCCGTGTGCTATTAATGAGTGGATTGACGACGTTAGCAAGTGGCCGAATATACAGTGGCCAGATATATACACATATTTAATTGAGAAACCAAGCGTGTACACCAGAGAGAAATTACGAGCCTATAAGTCACTGGATGCTTACGAATATGTTGTCTGTGGTCATGTACAGGACGTCAAATACCATGACATAGACACAGAGTTTTGTGTATTGAAATCACAAGTTCTCCCTAGTTAAAGGCAAGGACACAAGTAAATTAAACACACGTACATGTTTGTTTACTAGACTAGCCTGCTAGCTGCTATCCAAATCACACGATCACACACCAGCTTATCAAACGTTAGCTGCATTTGATTATTATTCTACATTGTACAGACAATCACTAACTTAATCCGGGGAAGTCAAAGAGTAGATATGAAGTGGGCGCTGCAGATGCGAGCATTTTCTATTATGTCCTCATTCCAGTCAACACGCTTAATCGCCTGTAACCACAGAGGACGCCGGTTGCTCTGAAACGTTCGTGATCCTGTCGGAATCCTGTAAAACTTTAGTCCGCCGGTGGAATACCGATTCTGACAACCGTATACGCAACAGCCAGACATTTTGATGCTGGGAAAAGTTTTTATCGTTAAATGTTTGCTTCCTCTTCTGTGTTCTCTGTAGAGATCAGATGGGCTACCATTTTCTTCTGTTACCAAATTGCGTGCGCAACTTTGTGACATCACGCTCTAAAAGGGTCGGCTTCGCGCTGTAATGTGCAACATTCTAGAATGCAATATCTTCGAGCCCACTGATAATTTTGTTTTCACACTTTTTAAATCTTTTTAACGTCATTTATTTTTACGGAAGTGGTCATGGAAATTTTGTTTTTTGGGTCTGGAAAGTCATGGAAAATCATGGAATTTTATATCTGACTTAGAGTGGGAACCCTTAGTCATACTAAGGACTTTGCAACCTTACTTGACACTTTCACTCTAACTCAACATGTAACAGAACCCACACACTCCCTCGGTCATACTCTTGACCTAGTTATTACCAAGGGTCTCGCTGTCTCAATGGAGGTAAAAGTTCTGGCCCTCTCTGATCATTATTGCATATTCTTCGAAGTGACTATAGCTACTCAACCACAAAATAGTAGTATTACTGTAAAGAAACGTATCATCAACATTCACACTAGTACTCTCTTTGAACAGGCACTCGTATCTTCATCCTTTCAGTCACCTTTCTGTTCTCATGAACAATCAACAACAATGGGTCTGCAGATGCTCTGTTTGATTCTTTCAACTCAAGGATGACAAACCTTATGGATAACATTGCTCCTATAAAACTTAAAACACTTAGAAATAAAAACAGAACACCTTGGTTATCTAGTCCCTCCGTCAAACTCCTTAAAAGGGATTGTAGAAAGGCTGAAAGGAAGTGGCGGAAATCAAAACTCCAGATAGACTGTGACACTTTTAGAGGAAAGCTCTGTGTATATAATGATGCAATCTGCAGGGCAAGACAGTCCTACTTCTCAAATATAATCAGTCAGAATCTTAACAACTCTCTGGTGCTATTTTCCACTGTTGAAAAGCTAACATCTCCTCCATGTCAACTCCCCCTCGATCTGCATTCAGCAAAAGCGTGTAATGACTTTGCCTCTTTCTTTAGTTAAAACATTTCAAGAATTAGGGCCAACATTTCTTCTCAAACATGTATCAGTCATAACCTGGAACTCCCACAAATATGCCAACCCACCTCAATGTCTGACTTCTCCTCTATTGATTCTGAAACTCTTCTTAAGACCATACATAACCTAAATTCCTCCACCTGTTTACTAGATACTCTCCCTACCAAATTCTTAAAAACTGTGTCTCATCTTCTATCATCTGATCTACTCCTGATCATAAACTCTTCTCTGCAGTCAGGATCTTTTCCTAAATTCTTGAAGATGGCCATTGTGAAACCCCTTCTTAAGAAGAGAAATCTAGACACCTCAGTTCTTACTAACTACAGACCCATTTCCAACCTTCCTTTTATTGGAAAAATAATTGAACAAATATTTTTTATTCAACTGAGTGAGTTCCTGTCCAATAACCACTGCCTTGATCCTTTTCAATCTGGCTTTAGGTCATATCATAGCACAGAGACGGCTCTTATCAAAGTTTTGAATGATATTCGCCTTAACTCAGACTCACAAAGAGCATCAGTGCTAGTCTTACTGGACCTTAGCGCTGCGTTTGACACAGTGGACCATGCCATTCTTCTCCATAGACTGGAACACTGGGTTGGGCTATCAGGCACAGTTTTAAACTGGCTTAAATCATACCTTGAAGATAGGAGTTTCACTGTGACTATTGGTAACTGGTCCTCTTCATCCACTCCACTAACATGTGGTGTCCCCCAAGGGTCCATCCTGGGTCCTCTACTCTTTAATCTGTACATGCTGCCACTTGGACAGATTATTCGAAAGTACCAGATTTCATACCATAGTTATGCAGATGACACACAAATTTATTTATCTCTGTCACGCAATGACTCAACCCCACTTCAAGTTCTATATAAATGTCTTGCAGATGTCAACATGTGGATGTCAGAATTTTCTCCATCTTAACAATGAGAAAACTGAAGTGATTGTATTTGGCAACAAAAAGAATAGGCTTGAACTAACTTCATTACTTTCTGACAAGGGACTCCAGGTTAAGACCACTGTAAAAAACCTTGGAGTCCAAATTGACAGTGACCTCACTTTTAACAGCCATATGAAGTCAGTCTCTAAATCAGCTTTCTATCACTTAAAAAACATTTCAAAATTAAGAAGTCTCTTGACAAAATCAGATCTGAAGAAGCTCATTCATGCCTTTATATCTAGCAAGCTTGACTACTGTAATGGGCTCCTTACAGGACAACCCAAGAAAAATATCAGGCAGCTCCGGCTGATCCAGAATGCAGCTGCTAGGGTCCTTATGAAAGCCAAGAGGTCAGACCACATCACACCCCTACTAAGAACTTTACACTGGCTCCCTGTCAGTCAAAGAATATATTTTAAAGTACTGTTGCTTGTTTTTAAATCACTAACTGGAATGGGGCCCACTTATCTTGTAGACCTACTCCAATATCACATCCCCGCTAGACCTCTTAGATCCCAAGACAGACTACTTTTATCAAAACCAACTGTCAGAACCAAAAGCGGCGAAGCCGCCTTTAGTTTTTATGCTACTCAGCTGTGGAACCAGCTTCCTATCTCAATTAGAACTGCACCCTCAATTGATAGGTTTAAAACCAGTATCAAGACCCATCTGTTTTCTGTTGCCTTTTCTTAGATTATTTTTCTGCTTCATATGCTTCTTCTATTCTACATTGCTACCTAACATTTTTTCAAACTCTCCCTTATGTCATATATTTTATTCATTTTATTTATGTATTTTATCAGATTTTTTGTATGTGTGTATGTATATATATGTGTATGTGTGTGTACAGTATATATATATATGTATATGTGTATGTATATGTATGTATATATGTATGTATATATATATATATATATATATATATATATATATATATATATATATATATATTTAATTTTGTCTTGTCTTCCTTTTATTGTGTAAAGCACTTTGGGTTGCCATTGGTATGAAATGTGCTATATAAATAAAATTGCCTTGCCTTGCCTTGCCTTGCATGTGCCACCATCCTGAGGCACTGACTGCTAATATGAACAGAAACAAATGCACAAGAGATTTATGGAACATTTTATTTAACTTATCATTGCAACCACACCACCAATCATGTAAATGGTGTTTCAATGGTGTTCTATTCTATTCTAATAACAATTTGTCGGCATCACATTAGGCCTGCACGATTAATCAAATTTTCATTGTCATCGCAATGTGAACGTTGCAACGATCGCAAAAGCTGGTCTGTAATGCGATAAGTTTGCCACGCACACTCGGGCCATCCTTAAAAATATTTTGGTTTGCAGTAACCCGACCGACCCTGTCAATTTAGGACGGACCCAAATATTTATTTTTTTCCCCTTTAGTCCGGCCGACTTGCCGGTTGTAAACTAACGTCAAGACCGACCGTTGTTTTTTTTGCTCTTCAAACAACTAATGCAACAACAATAAAACCCCATTAATTATATTTTAGTAAGTATCGCAAAAAATTGCCTACATACACAGGTAGGCTACGTCCTTTCTTTTATATTCACTTAATTTCATCAATGGTTCGCGCTTGTCTGTTATGATGGCTGCGACTGCAGTAAAGAAAATGTTTGCAGTCACTGTTCAACGTTATACGGGTTCAGGCACCGTAGCAATAGGTCCTACATAAAAAAATGCATTGAAATATCTGACACCGCTATAACCTAACGTGTCGACTGATGTCAAGGAGACCACTAAACTTTTACGGGTTGGAGACGCAGTCAGTGATGTCACAATATGCAAATTTGTTTAAATTCATACCGACGTATTCACCATGACCAAAATTGTACTTTCTTTTTTATCCTTTTTTTATTAATCGCAAATCATATCGTCATCGCAATATTGAACAGTGTGATCGCACATCACACATTTTGATGATATCGTGCAGGCCTAATTCACATGCTAACTGAAATGGATTTAGTTAAGCCAGGCTATTTTTAACATTTCTGGAATGTCACTGGAAGGAACCCTTGAGGAGTTTGCAACCTTGATAGCAACAATAGTTGCTTTCAAGCAACAATAGTTGCTATCAAGCAACAATGCAAATGTTGCTATATGTTACATCAACTGACAAACTCCATATTATATACATTCAATGTGTTTCTTACTAGGGGAAAAACTTTTCTTCATCCTCCGTTTTGTGCTTCACAGAGACGTGGTTGTTTGGATCGATACTGGACTAGTATCTGTTTTTACAGTGGCTGGTATGATGTGACAGTGGTACTATAACACTGTTCTCCTGATCTGCAGATCGCTTCATCATTCTGGATGGTATTTACATTCCACCACGGGCCAACGTGCTAGAAGCTCAGTGCATGCTCGCCAACCAGATACTGGCCCTCATTTATCAAACGAGTGTACGACAGAAAACGGGCGTAAAATGGATGTACGCTCATTTCCACGTTGAGCTTGGCATTTATCAATTTGAACGTGAGCGCAGGCTGTGATGAAATCTCACGTCAGATCTGTGCTCATGTACGCAACTTTTTCGAGTGCAACCAGTGGCGAGACATGGTATATCCGCAAGAGTCGGACAACTTTTTCTTCACCTTATTCAGAATAAAATAACTTTAACGCAATGCAAACGATAGCCTATAGGTCAAATATGAAATGTTTTAAGATGGATCAATTTAACATCAATTTTACATTTAATTAATTATTCAATTAATTATTTACCTCTTTTGTACCCCGCTGAACATGGGGCACACTGTTGACTGCAACAGTGATTTGTTTCCATATAGCGTTTTTTTGCTTGCCCTTAATTAGATTACCGGTAGATTAGATTCAACTTTATTGACATTGTGCAGAGTACAAGTACAGGGACAACAAAATGCAGTTGGCGTTCTAACCAGAAGTGCAAATGAGCTATAAAGGTGCGGGTTGAAATGAAGAAATGCAGAATAAGGTGCAGAGTGCAAAATTGAAAAACATGAAAACTGGCAGTAGTTATTAAAGTAACAGTAAACAGTGCAGGTGGAGGTAGTGATCGTTGAGGTAGTAAATGGTTACTTACACTAGCAGAAACAGGCTGTAAACAGTCTAAAAAATGTTTTTTTTTAAAACAAAAACAATGTACAGGTAGTGCGAGAAATAATAATATAATACAAGTGTATTGTGTATAGTGTAGTGTACAGGTGGTGCAATAGTGCGCTAGTGCAATACAACGGAACGGGTACAACAGATGAATGTGGATTGTATGGATATGGGGGTGGGGGGTGCAACGGCAGTTGAGAATAAATAATACAATAAATAACATTACTATAAATAATATGAAGTATGTCCAGGGGGTGTGAGTGTCCTGGGGGGGGAGGGGGCAGTGTTCATATGGGTGTGGAGTTAAGAAGACTGACAGCCTGAGGGAAAAAGCTTCCCCTGGATGCCAGCTTCTAGGCTACCAAATAAAATAAGACGCTGCGCATCAACAAGTGACACGAGTGTCTCCATTTCTGTTTCTGAAAAATTCCGCTTCTTCTTTGCCGTTGGATGTTTCTCCATGTCGTAAAAGTTAGGGGCGAGACTTCTGAAGATGTGCTTTTATAGGGGTGTGTTACGTTAATTACAACTGATCACAGCCGCTGTATTTATCAACACCAAGCTCCTTCGTACGCTGGGATTGGTGTGACACGAAAGTTTCGTATCTACTTTGAAGCTAAGCTAACAGACGCTTTGGAGAAAGCTGTGAAGTACCGACAATGGCAGTACTCGATCTGGTACTCGGTACTCGATCTGATATGGAAGATGGGGATTTCAAATAGCTGATGCTCAAATAAGATGTTCGTGGCTAACTTTACGAGCCGCAATAAAGTGACCAGCAGCTGAAGCTGATGGAGGAACAGGAGACGGCTACGGCTGCCGCTGCTGCTGCTGCTACAGCCCAGGCAGAAGACCTGCCCATCGCAGACGAGGACCCCGGAATGGCTGGAGCTGGGGCGGATCGGTGGGATCGGTGGGATCACTGTGCGCCTATGGAAACAGAGATAGGGTCCACCTGCTGCAAATAATTTTTAGGAGATGTCAGTTACTTCTGGATGAAATCTCTTAATCAGACACGGACATGGTTGATGTGTTGTGGAGCACCCTAGTTTTGCATATGGACAGCGGTGTCCTGGTGACCCATTTCAGAATCCCAAAGGTGAACTGGAATTGTCAGCCAAAGGCTGCTGGGAAAAACGGACGTCTAACTGTAAAATGAGTTTTTATTTTCTTTTGTTACTAACATGGCATGTTTACTGCACAAATAGCTTGCAGTTTCATTGCATAGCAATGCAGGTGGGCCAGAGGAGGATGATTGGCAAGCTGTCGTCCATCGTGGACAAAGCCTCTCACCCTCTCCATGAAACTGAATGCCCTGGGCAGCTCCTTCAGCGGCAGGCTTCTCCATTCATGGTGCACAAAGGAACGCTACTGCAGGTCCTTCATCCCATCAGCAATTAGACTATACAGTCATCATTGTGAGACATAGCTACTGCTCAGCTACTTGCTTGCTACTTGTGCAATATTCATATTCATTCACTTAATTCGTACAACACTCACAGCTATGTGTTGTAAATACTGTAAAATGTTGTCTATTCGGGATGTAAATAGTATATTCTCTGCACTATGCCTGCGCACTGTAATCTTGTAATTTGTAGGTTTATTGATCCCCCATGGGGGGATCAATAAATTCCTATCTCTAAAACCCTGCCAAGAAGGAATTTAGTCACGCACACACACGCACACACGCACACGCACGCGCATGCACGCACACACACACACACACACACACACACCCACACACACACGTAACATTCACAAATTTAAAATGTCCCAGTTTTGGGAGTTGATAACTCGATTGGGCATTTTTTGCCCCCCTCACACTTTTTCTCTTGTTCTCTGTCATCCAGGTCAGATGACCAAGTCTGGTCACCAACCGGAAGCGATCATGGCAAGATAAGCCCCTACATGGTGTCCAACATGCAGGTGCACAAGTATTTTGTTTCTGAAACACGTGTCCAAACATGATTAAAGTGCAGATTATATAGCTATGATTGTGCACAGCAGTGCAATGCTTAGATGAGGATCACTCCAGATAATATCTTCAGAATGGAAAACCAAAGCATTTTAAGCCTTTGCATAGATGAAAGTGCATATCAGAGGCATATCAAGGATGCATACAATATAATCAACAGATACATCTGGGTAGCACTTTAGAATAACTAACATTTAAGCTCTAATAATGTAATGAATTCATATTGAATTAAACATTTATTGAGCATTGTTTGTAAATTAATAATTATTAAACAATCCATAATCCATCATAAATTAGTAATAAGATAATGAGAATGCTTCAATGTTGCAGTCATTCTAAAGTGCTACCAAAATATAACAAAAAGTCATTTTAATTAAGTGCAAATAGTAGGTAGTAAATAAACACAGTTGTTTTATTGTTTATACCAGTAGCAACTTGCTGTATTTAATTGTGCATATTAAATACTATGACTACTGCTGCATTCAGAGCCATACAAATCACCATTCAGTGTCTGAATGGTGTGCCTCGATGAGTTATGAGATTTCAGTGTGCAGGGTGCGAAAACTGCATCTTAGGTTCAGTGTCTATGGAAACGCACAAAGCAGAATAAAATCCATCATTGCCAGATTATTCACATGATCATAAATGAGACAATGTGAGACTGGGCCGCGGTGCTTGTGAAATACTGTCCTGGTTGTTCTGCAGTCCTGGAGGCTGCAAAGCACACACACAGGCTCTATGGACCCTTGCTGTTGAGCCTCCCATCTCTGGTGTTCACAAAGTGTGTTTGTGTGCGTGCATACAACTGTTCATACAAACAGACATGCGTGATAAGAGCGCTAGGCTTGAGGGTAACATGATGATGGTATATCGGTCAAACTCTCTCTCTCTCTCTCTCTCTCTCTCTCTCTCTCTCTCTCTCTCTCTCTCTCTCTCTCACACACACACTGTCACTCTTTCAATATCTCACACACACACTGTCACTCTTTCAATATCTCTTTCCTTCATCCCACACCTCCTCAACAGAACCGAATCAGAGGGGCTGGGAAGTGCAAAGTCAGTCCTATTGTTGCCTCACGTTCAGGTGGATCTCTCTTTCCATCCAATACAGAGCGAAGGGGTGGGGGTAAGGAAACATTCATTTCCAGTGGTGCTATAAAGGCCAGGTTTCTCTCTTTTCTTGCTACATCTTTGTATTTCCAAATACATTAGAAAGAACCCCAACCCCCGGACTTCCGGTGGAGCGAGCATCTAAGATGGCCGCGTAGGGGAATCCGCTATGAAACCGTTCACCATACCCCCTCCTTTAAGTAATGATTGACATATCCTAAATACAAAAAAATAAGCGTGCGGAGGAGTGTAAATTAATATTAATATGTAACCAGCCCAAAAAACCCTTACACAGTACGGCTTGAGAAGTACAGCTCGACAGACTCAGGAGAGCATGGCAGCTACCGCCGACCCACCACAGATGGATACAGCAGCTGAGCTAACGAGCGGGTTACAATCCGGCATGGATGCAGTTCAAGCGACGGTGGAGAAATTGGGAGTTCGAGTGACTGAAGTACAGACTCGTATTTCAGCCCTAGAAGATCAAGATCAAGGTCTGAGTGTCGCGGTGGGCACAGCTACGAATACAATCGCCCAACTTCAGGAGAAAGTAACATATTTAGAAGACGCCGGCCGCCGTAATAATGTTCGTATAGTTGGAGTAGTGGAGAGCGCCAAAGGAGGAGACATACACAAGTTTGTACAGACATTTCTGGAGGAAGCATTGGATATCGAATTGGGCCCGGACTTCGAGATCGAGCGCGCCCACAGAAGACGTCAGCGGGGCAACAGAGACCGGCACATCCTGGTGCGTTTCCTGAGATTTGGAGCCAGAGAAGCAGTGCTAAGGGCGGCCTGGGAGAAGGAGCGTGTGGAGTGGAGAGGCAAGCGGGTATCTGTTTTCCAGGACCTCTCACAGGGCGTTATTCAGAGGGGCAAAACGTTTGATGGAGTAAAGAAGCAGCTGCAGGAGAAGGGGCTCCGGTACACCATGTTATACCCAGCCGTGCTGAGAGTTGTGGCGGATAATATCCGACATACCTTCGCTTGTCCAGAGGAGGTGAGAAGATCCCAGTGCGACACAGAGGATATTTTTGATCACTGGACATGTTGGGGGAGCCGTTTCTAAGCCCCGTTTAGATGAGCCATCACGTGAGTCAACTTGTGTTTTCCAGGTGGTCATATTGGGATTTATTACCAGATATAGGAACATCTATAACTCATTGTGCAGCATGCTTGTGTTCACCATGTTTAAAGGTGCAAAGAAGTTATTTTGTAATATTGCTGCATTTGTTCCTTCTCAGGAAAAGTCAATAACTGCATAATAACAGCAGATATATACTATTATCCTGGGGTTTTCTTTTTCTTTTTTTGGACTGGAATATAAGTAGAGGACATTAATTCCTGTTCTTTATAGGAATTAGGTTTTTGGACTTGGTTGCTTGTGCAAAATACACGCCTAGTTAGGTTCTGTGTATGATAATAGGTGTGTGAACTTTGGGGGGGGGGGTGTTTGGTGGGTCAGGACTTCAAGCTCCACGGACATACTATCCCGTTGTTTTGTTTTAAGGGGTTGTGGAGAACCATTCTGTTTTGTCAAGGTTCTCACATGTGTGTCTCGGTTTCTATGTGTTGGTTTGTTTTTTGTTTTTTATGTTTCATTTGTGCACGTTTCTTACGCAGGGAGACATTAAACTCGTCGGTCCTCACTTGGTGCCACCCTTACTGGCATATTTCTCAGAGCTTGACAGGATGGTTGAGGGTAAAATAGTACAAGTGTTGGCAGGCATGCTTAAGTTACTATCATGGAACATTAAAGGGGCAAATCTGTCATTGTTAGAGTTCATGTATGTTGGTTGGTTGCCTGTTTGTTGTACTGTTGAAAAGCAATAAAAAGTGAATTACAGAAACAACCCACACAAGGACCTTTTTAGTAGTGACACAGCAAATCTGATCACTGTCACCATGGCCATAATGGCCAATCATTTGATGACTGCTCTCATCAAGTTCATTAATTCATCAGTGTAAGTGTTGTTAAATGTGCGGACCAATCAAAATCAGGTCAGCCAGTCATGTGGATATCTTCACAATGATTGGATGCATTAGAGATGATTAGTTGGCGGTTACAGACGCGGGTACAATGGATAATCAGCGGGGTAGGTGGATTGCGTGAAAAAAATTATGCTCTGATCAATCGGACACCAATCATGATCGGTCGATATTGTCTAGAAATAGCTTGATCGGCGAACTCCAAAAGTGCCGATCAAAAACGCAGATCATGTGACATATTACTTGCGCAACTTTTTTTTCCCCTGCATGCGCGGCGCACAACAAAGCGGAGCTTACCAGTGGAAGAACAAGGTCTCCCGTCTGAACTTTTTACTTCTTTGAAGTATCCGACAAAGACGTAAAATATGCCATTTGAAATGTATGTCATGCTGAAATCCCTCGAGGTGGAAGCAGTTTACGACATTTCAACACCACTAACCTCATAAGGCATCTTAGAACACGGCATTAAACCACTAAACCAACGGAAGCCAGCGTTGAGCTCATCCCCATCCCTCAATCAGCCGACTGTGAGTGATGCATTTAAACAAACCATAGAGCAGGGATAGTAAGAGGTGGAAAGACATCACATATAGAATTGTGGAGTTAACTTGCCTCGATGTACAGCCTCTACCCATTGTAGAGGATACAGGATTCCGTCGCCTGCTAACCTGCCTCGATCCACGGTGCGGTAATTGATTGATCCCATCCCAAGTTGATCTAATGTGTGTTGGTAATAGATGATGGATACCCAACCCGAGCCCGATGGGCCCCGGAGAGGTGGAAAGTAACAAAATAGAGAGAGAGAGAGCGTGTTTAATGTTTTACCACTAAATGGATGAGCTCAACTAACTTTAAGGTGCTGCTTAAACTAAACAAGATGTCTCATTTGTTGTTATTACACTTACATTTCACTGTTCTTTAATTAAAAACAAAATAGCTTTATGACCCCTTGTCTTGTCTTGTCCAGGGCTCCGAACCGGTTCAAGGAACGAAAACGAAAACCGAAAACAAACGGAAATTTATGACGAACGGAAATGGAAACGAAAACCAAATGGTCTTCAACTGTTCCAGAACAGAAACGTTATTCTGAAATCCCCAAAACCGGTTAATAACGTTTTTTTTCGTTCTCTATATAGCCTATAAAATTTCACAAAAGCATAGCATAAACTTTCCGGTTGCCGTGTTCACTTCGCCGCCCGCTAAGCTCAGCTGTCACAAATTCCCACCACCACCCTGGCGAGAGGCGATTGAAATGTAGAGTTAAATTGGAAGTTGTTGGAGATACTTGGGTATTTGTCAGCAACATAGACAATACAACATATTCGCTTATGGCGGGGTTAGAAATTATTGAGCGAGCCTCTATATCTGAAGATCTCCATGGAATATGGATAAAACTTAGAACCAGGTAAGGAGTTTCTAGCCCACTTATCCAGAAATGATTTTGATACGAAATTATATTTATCATAGAATATAGGCTACAGTCAGCAGCAGTCTGCCTGGTATGTGAGATGGATATCGCAAATATTTTTGGATGCTGCCTGTGATTTATGATTTTTGCGCATTTAGACTACCAACTGTGTAAATTAAGGGCAAATACCAATAAGTAGGTCTATTGTAAGATATCGACCATAAAAATAGACTAGGACCAATAACACTGCCAGAACGTTAAGAACGAACATTATTTTACGTTCCGAACAGCTGCGAAGCACTTCATGTGTATGAGAGCCACAAGACTGGTTCCTCGAACATGGTGCATCATGTTTGCGCAAAACCCAAAACATGCCAGACCAACACCTTCGTCGGGATGGTAAAAAAATACCACTGGAGGCTAAATCCAAGCTATTGGATGCATGAGTGTGCTGTCTGAATATGCGTCCATTTGATGTGGTCTTGGGTAAAGGGTTTCAACAGGTGGCCCAGACATTAATTAATATTGGAGCTAAGTTTGGTGCTGTTGACGCTGATGCCTTACTACAACATCGCCAAACTGTTTGTGGCCGGGCAAAGCAGCAGGCTGCCAATGATAAAGAGAAACTTTTAGAATTTGTTTGCACAGTTCGAAGAAAAGGTCTGAATAAGGTATGGTTAATTAAGTTATTGGCGTTGTCTATAGGCTATCAAATACATAGGCTAGGCCCTCGCGTTTGACTTCTAGGCTGTGACTTTATGCAGCAGGCATTTTTGAGCACATTGTATGGGACATTTTGAGTTGATCTGCCTGCTCTTTAATTTGTTTTTGTTTTTTTATTACCTTTTGTGCTCTATTAGTGGGCTAGCATTCCAAGTTTCATTTAACAGCCTATGGTGTGAAGTGATGCAAGCTACAACTTACATTTCAGTTATTTTCTAAGGAGTGATCTAGCTCTGTTGTCGTTAGGTCAGTAGGCCTATATGCCTACTGAAATGTATTTTTTGCCATAGCCCTACAAGACGAATAAATGTTCAAAAGCAGTTGTGTGTCAGCTGTATGTTTTCTGATCTTTCCAGTTGGCTGTGGGTCGGGGCAACTCACACTGTAGGCTAAATGTAGCCTAATCAATTTATTGACTCAAAACAGGTGAACAAAAATGAGTTGTAAATTCAAAGCAGACTTTAAAGTAAACAAAATTTTACCAGGAGTCGTTCTATGGAGCATGTAATATGTCCAAAAATGTTTAATCGCCTATAGTCAAGCAACCCGACACTTGACTGTCAAGTGTCGGAAGCAGAGATGGTGAATTCTGAACTAGCCAAAGTCGTTTCCCAGCAGAGGCAACAAAACGAGAGAAATAGACTTTGGTTCATATCAGCGTGCAGTTTAATGTTTTCCAGACTTTTTTTCAGACAGGCTATTTTCTTATTAAAAAATGACTATAGCACTGTGTATGTGTATACTATAATGAATGTTGATCAGGTGGCAGGCAGGTGTGGCTGTCAATTGTTGAAAAAAACAAGTGGCTCACATTAAGTTCAAGGCGGGGCGGCAGTAGCAGTTGACAGAGCGGGTTGATAGAGCAGGTTGTTTAACAGTAGGGTCAGCAGTTCATTTCCCTCCTCCCCCTCCCCTTCTCCAACTGTCCTCATGTCAAAGTGTCCTTGAGCAAGACACTGAACCACAACTTGCAACTTGACAACTAGCATCAAAAGCTGATTTCAAACGACTCAAAAAGATCAGGTGTCTTTGACGTAGTTCTCAAGCTAAAACCTATATATATTAGGGCTGCTCGATTTTGGAAAAAATGAGAATCACGATTTTTTTGGGTCAAGATTGAAATCACGATTCTTCAAACGATTATTTTTGAGTTTGAAAATAAAAATGCATTTATTCAGCATTTTGGCAAAAAAACTCGTCGAACTCTGCAAACGGGGCTGTCCTCCCTCTGCCATCTCGCTCGCGCTGTTTTCTGAATAAGATGCTGATGCTGCACGTCACCACACACACACACACAGCTGGCGGGGCCGCGTTGAATGCTCTGGGGGAGGGACCGAATTGCGCATGCGCGTCTTTCAGAAAACCTCATAGGCAATGGAAAATTCCAAAAGAATCGTTCCAACTCGATTTTATGAATTTGGAGATCATTTGACCCAAGAATCAAAATCGTGATCAAAATTTGATTAATTGCACAGCCCTAATATATATATATATATATATATATATATATATATATATATATATATATATATTTTTTTTTTTTTTATTCCTATTTTATACATTTAACCGTAGTTGTCACTTGTAAGGTTTGTCTGATGTCTTCTGTATGGATTAAAAATTGTGGGTGTAGATTTGGAAATGTTTCTCATAATATAACAATATAAAATTCAGAATTGTAATGAATAATGTTATGTTGTCAAATTCCCCTTGAAGCAACTGACAATCAAACAAGTAGTGATCCAGTGGGTTGCTATGTTAGATGCATGAGGTACAACCTTGTTCAAAGCAATGTACTGCTTCTTATTTCCCGCTGCTGACTTCTCATTTCCAAATGTCGGCCTCTCAGGAACCAGTGCCGGCCTATCACTGGCCAGATCAGTAGCTGGCAAGGTGTAGCCTCCACCGACTTCTCAGATGCCTCAATGTTTGCACTTACCCTACTACCTGCTTACCAACCTGCCTCTCTACCTCCCTACCAATCACGCTTGGAAAAGAGATTACTAATCTAAACAAGATATCTTTGTATCAAAGTCTGTCCAAAGTCTGAGTAAGCAGTGGAAGGCCTTCAGTCAGGTATGTAAACACGGTACATGATGCATTTCTACAGGTGACCATTAAACTTCCCCCCTTCTTTTCACATGTTAAAATCATGTCAAAACCCAAAGCACAAGAAAAACAATCATATTTCATAATTCATGAAATACATGAATGAGAAAAAAAATTACACAATATTTTAGATTTGTGAACATAACTTTTTACAATTCAGTGAAATACAATTTGTTGTATTTATTTGTCACAAGAAAATTCTTCATGTCACTTGTAGTTACACTACACTTATGACTGAAAACACAAAACAAGGTATCTGACACCCTAACCACTTAAAAACAAGTCAGCACATTCTGAAAGCACTCCCTCCCAAGCTAAAAGCAAAGGATAGCTTGGATAAAATAAAAAAATAAATCACCTGAGCAGCTATTTTCAAGTCACGGAAATATGCCCTTTGAAAGCACCCCTTTGTTGCCTTCCACTGCTTACTCTGCACATGCAAGGACAGACTTTGATACAAAGATATCTTATTTAGATTAGTAATCTCTTTTCCAAGGGTGATTGGTAGGGAGGTAGATAGTAGGCAGGTTGGTAAGTAGGTAGGTCAGTATATAGTAAGGTAGTCGTTTGTAGTAGGTTGTAGGTATACATGTATGTAATAATGTTCTAGGTAAGTTGGTAGGTACTGTATGTACATAGTTAGGTAGAAGGTTGGTAGGTAGGATGGTAAATTAGTAGGTATATAGGTAGGTCGATATGTAAGGAGATAGGTAAGGTACTAAGTAGGTTGATTGGTAAGTTAGTAGTAGTTAAGAAGGTAGGTAAGTAAATATGTAGTTTAGAAGGTATAGAAGTAGTAAGGTGAGTAGTTAGAAAGGTAGTAGGGAGGTAGTTGAGTAGATGGTTGGTAGGTACGTATGTAGGACGAAGGTAAGTAGTTACGAAGGTCGGTAGGAAGGTTAGATAAGTAGGTATGTACTGAAGGTAGTAAGGTAAGTACTTAGGAAGATAGTAGGTTGGTGGCTAGGTAAGCATGTTGATAGATGAAGGTGCTGTAAGGTAGTAGGTATGATGGAAACTGGAGGGGAAGACTAAGAGTAGAGAAGGACATAGATATAGACAGACAGAGGGTCAGACAGACAGACAAAGACATTGGTAGAGAGGAAGGCACACAGACAGAACGGATGTTTTTTTTTCCGAAGCCATCTGTTTAAAACTATATTTGAGGAGGATATGGATATGGTACAGAGTAAATCTCTTTTAAATCAAACCGAGAAAACAAGCCAGTCAGCTGTACCTTGATAGAATCCTAAACTCACAAAGGAAAGGAAAGTTGGAAAGTTGCCCATCTGCCATTTTTAGGACGGCACAAACATATAAATCTGCATTCTACAAACATAGAAATCTACCTGGAACGTGGTATCTGTTGGCAGCTGTTAGTGGAGCAGTGTGATGGGGGTTCAGGGTGGATGAAAACTATGTATCTCTATGTTCCATGTAGACAGGACTACATGATTCAAGATTCAAGAGACTTTATTCATCCCGAGGGAAATTATTGTGCAACAGATCAATACAAAGAAAGAAAAGAAATATACACAAAATATACCCTAATATAACCAATAAACAACAATATAACAATAAACTAGAGTAACTTTTAAACCAACTAACTAAAAACCAACTAGCGTAACATTTTGTTATATTAGCTTATACTTAGTTACTCTAACTTAAGTATAAGCTAATATACCAGTACAAACTATAATAAAAACTAAATAAATATATAAATATATCACAGTGAGTGTTTATGGAATGAGATGAGATAGTTCACAGTACCGCTACAGTAACTACGTAGGTATATATAATATACAGCAATACGTATAGTTCGCATGGCAGTACAGTCAACTGAGTACTAAATAAAGTGACTAAATAAATAAAGTGATAAAGTGAATAAAGTGACTTAATGCTGGTATTTTGTATGCAGCAATGATCATGTAAAACCTTTGCATGGTTCACATTATGACAATAAAGTCTCAAAAAAGCATAATCTGATTAATATAGTGTATGCCTAGATGTATGTACATTTGTTTTTTTTTAAATATATTTTTTGTATATTGTTACATAGGTTTATATTATATATTCCAACACTCTACTATACGTTGAGTGTCTGTCTCTTCTTTTTTTCCCGGAGTATTGTTAAGAATTTCCCTCTGGGATCATTAAAGTATTTCTGTCTGTCTGTCTAATATTCATTGAAGTGAAAAGGCAGCGGCAGAGATTTTCAAAAAACTGCTACTAACTAAATAACAAAATGATTGGTTTGATTTAGATAGCAAAACCTACCAGTTGGAAGAATTCAATTTGTTAGTATAATCTAGTATTATTTAAATAAAAACCTGGGATTATGAAAATAGAGTGACAAGTACATGTATTTGCAGCATTACACTTATACAAGCTATCTGCATTTCGTTGCTCTGTACTTGTACATGGGCAATGACAATAAAGTTGAATCTAATCTAATCTAATACAAAGTTGATACATAGCTATTCAACACATTCTTCATTTGACTAAAAAGTTAGTCAAATGAAGAATGTGATGTATTAAGAGTACTAGCCTTGATTGTTGTTTGTTGAAGCTGGTACATTTAACGTTAAGTTAAGCATATATTTCTTCTGAATTTGGAATAGGGCTGAGCGATACACTGTAAAAAAAGATTAGGTGACTCAACTTAACTAAGTCAAGTCATCTTGTTGCTTTGACTGAGTTTATTTGAGTCAACTTATAGTGTCAAGTTTATTACACTTCAAAACATTATTTGAGATAAATTTAAGAGATGTTGGTTGAATGTAATTTATCAAGTTCCTATAAATGCGAATCAAGTTGACTCAACTTTCTGTATCAAGTTATGTGGACTTGAAAACATTACTTGAGATAACTAAAAAAGATGTTGATGGAACTTATTTTATCAAGTTAGCACAACATTGTATATTTTTTCCTCAACCTCTATTGCCAAGTTACTTGAGTTTAAGCAAACTAATATTTACAAAGAATCTACATGAGAATTAGCCAGTCAAACTTCAATATTAACACATGAAAACATAGCTGAGAAAACAATTCAATAAGAACCTTCATTAAAACCCCAACAAGTCAAACTCCAACCACCAGCTTGTAAAAAAAAAAAAAAAAAAAAGACAAAAATAGAGCATCCTTCCTTTGAGGGAAAAAAAAACAACTCTCTAGGTGACTTGATCAACTGAGTCCATTCTAAGTGTGTGTTCAGCATTGTTGCAGTAACATGCAAGATATACACAGAAAAATGAATCTGGCTCAAAAGTCAGTGAGAAAATTAACATGTTCAAAACATTACTGAAATCTCCACTCTGTTAATTTTTGCTTTGCAATGCAAAATAAAAATTAGTGTCTGCAAGAGACATTTCCTCCACATAGAGCAATATCTGTTAGAACATGAAAAATACATTAAAAAAGTGGAGCAGTAACAGCAGGGACCTGTTACAGTCTCAAGCAGTGTTTCCCACACATTGACGAGACTATGGCGCACCGCCATAGTCTAATTTCGGCCGCCATAGTTTCAATATCCGCCCGGACCAGAGCTAGTGAGCGGAGCTGAGCGGTGCGAATATTCCGCTCCTCTCTCAGACGGCTGTTCTCTCGGCCGCTCCTCGCTCTAAATCGCGTCCGGCCGCTCCGCTCATTTTCGCTCCCCGCTCCACTGAAATCGCTCCACGCTCGCTCCAATTTAAATGAGGGAGAAATAATCTACTACGAATTGCCACCTTAAACAGAAAACGTACATACTAAAGAACTAAGAGCAACGGCAATATATTTCAGTCATAGAACATTTATTTTAAAAGATAGACAAGTGCAACAAGAAGACACGTTTGGATTTGGGCATGCCTCAGACTCGTGGTGTGAGCGGTATCGGAGCGACACTGGAGCGGAACAGAGCGGCCGCTCCGGCGTCTGAATAAAAAACCGCTCCACGCTGCAGCAACATTCCATCCGCTCCTCGCTCGCTCGCGCTCCGCTCCGCTCACTAGCTCCGGACTCATTTCACCTAGTTAAATAGACTTCACTAGCAGCTCAATGCCAACACAGGTGGGCTGCAGCGTTTAATATCACCGCGGCTGGATTGGCTCCCCAACGTTCTGTTTCCCCCCGTCGTCATGGCAAAGCGTCCTCGTGACCCCCCGCCCCCCCAGCTGCGCGCTTGACCGTTCACTAGTAGTATAAAGGCTCAGTCACGACTGTGTTTTAGTCATTTTTGTACAAATGCTTTCTGAAAACTCCTCAACCCCATTTAGTATGACACATTGTGTCATCAACATTCATATCAGTACCAGCAGTTTGTAAGTAATTTGTCAGTAATTGATATGTCATAAATTGGTTCTCAAAATTCACCAGATTGATGCATTTAAATGAAATCTACTGAATTTTTTCTCCCGGGGGGGCATGCCCCCGGACCCCCCTAGAGGATTGCGAGCCCCCCACAATAGTCTACAAAAATCCTGTGGGAACCACTGGTCTCAAGGTACATATTTCATTAATAATATTAACTCAGTGTCCTCAGACTGTCCTTACCTGTCCCTAGCCACCACACAGGGAGAACATGGAGTTGGCTTGTGTGACAGGTTATTGAGTTTATTAATGTTAAAATCAGACTGATATGTCAGTCCTTGTTCTCATGATAATTCATACATGCTAAGAAAGAAGGCTATAAGTTTAACAAATCAATTGTAAGTTTAACAAATCAGTATAAACTAAGTAAAACATATGCTCCTTGTGAGGAATGTTAGCATAGAGCCCTGCAATATACACTATACAGCATTACTACTTCACAATGACTAAGAAAAAATGTACACATTCTACCTGTCTTTCAGTAAAAAGGGCGGGCCATCTGACTCTCATTTCGGCCACAGGTGGCTCCTCTTCAACGACCTCCTGTTTTCTCAGTGCGTATGTGGCGTTTATTGCATCATCGGTGTAGGCCAGGTTTGGGGTTGTTTTTCTCATCTTTTCTCTATCTTCTTCAAGACTTCTGCTGTCTCTTCCCTGGGGGAGATCTGGAAGAAAATTTGTTTCAGACCGTCTAGGTTTCTTTACTTTGTTTCTCTTTCCTCGTGTGTCCCCAGCACCTCTTTTCTCAGAATTGACCTCCAATTCTTGACAGCCAACACCTTTCAATTTCTGTCTGTAATTGCCCATCTTGAACTTCACACTGTGTTTCCATCCATACCATCCGGATGTGGAGCCAGGTTCTGTAAGGCAAGGGTGTTTTTCAACAAGTGCCCTGGCTACACATCCAAAATGTTCAGGAGTTGGGTAGGTCATGAATGAATACATTGTTTCAGCAAGTTTGAGCAGAATCTCAGACTTCATGTCTCTTGAAATGGATAGACGTGCTCCACTTTCTCTAAAAGCGTCATTGCCCTGCCTGAGCCTCAGCTCAACATCGTATGAGAAGGTGGGAATGGGGAAATGAGCTGGCCACTGCTGTGAACGCCGACCTGCAAAGCCCTCTGTTTGGCTGCTCAATGAAGAGGATGTCGTGGGAGATGATGGATAAGCTGAAGAGGATGCCGGAGATGATGGCAGAGCAGAGCTACAAATGTCCAAACTTGAGTCTGAAGAGACAGGGCAGGAAATCACTTGCAATGTCACTTTCTCCTTTGGTAGATCATCAATACACATGAGGTTACAGAAGTCTTTGAAATCCTCATCTTCATATTGGAAGTCAAATGGAGAGCATAACTGCAGTTTGTTTTTTAACAACAGTTTCAGGCCATCAACCGAAACTGAAACAGAGTCCAAGCGGAGCTTTCTAATGTCCTGTGCTGACATGATCACATGCAAAAGCATCTTCTTGTGACTGAGAAACTCTCAGGACTTCTATGGAGTAAAAAAGGACAAGAAAAAAGACAAAAATGAACAATGAAATAACAACAATAATAATAATAACAACAATGAAATAAACAATAAAGAAACATGAATGTTATTCTGTTTAAAATCTGTTTTTACGTTTATGTATACATAAACGTAAAAACAGGTTTTAAACAGAATAACATAACATACTGCATGTGTTTTTCAGAGGAAGGAGAGGAACATACAATTTTAAGTAAAATATATATAGCTCAAATATACCTTAATGAAGCAAGAAAACTTTTGGTTTCACCATCAGTTTGCCTGCTTTTGTGTATGGATACAGGGGTTGATATCCATTTAGTTCATGTAAGTCCACAATCACCAGTTCAGAAGACTGTTTTTTCATCAACTCATAACTCTGCAGGTGTTCCATGTACGATACATGCATGATATGGTTTTATGATGAAAGACACTTTGCTGGACAGAACTACAATTTTAACCAGCTTCCCAAAGTCAGGAAGGCCACTGGTGTGCCCCACGGACAGAAACATACCCTCTGAATACTTGGTGCCATAAAGGCAGGCATGAGTTGCAAGAGACACAAGACTTATGTTTCCATAAGTTAAGCTCTACAGCCTGCCTCATGGAGTGCTCGAGTGCATCAGGTGGAACAACTGCAGTGTGTCCAACTTCCAGATCAGGTCTGAAAAGACTTGGCAAGTCTAGGTGGTAAGCTAAAGTAAGCTGGTGTTTTGTTGATAGAGTGAGCAAGATGTTTCTGAAGTTGTGAGAATCATGAACAACCCTTTTACAGAAGCTATGTTTGGCTTCAAACCTAATGGTCCAAAAGTCAATCAGCGGTCCAAATCTCCGAATCAGCTCGGGGTAGTGTTCTAAAAAGTGGTGCTTTGGCAGGAGGTGGAAATCAGGAAATACCTCTTTTAATAGGCACCTGTGATCAGAGATTTTACACTCCAGGTATGCCAATGTCTCTTCTGAAAAATGTCCACGAGCCAGAAGCTCTACTATTTATTTCAAATCTAATATAATCCCCCAAGTTTTGTCACCTTCTGGTATAATGTGACTGACGATTATCAACGGCAGAAGCCTCAACAGTGCCCAGTTTTCGTGGGAATTCCCACCGATAGTATCGAGAACACAGTCACTCTTTACTCCATTCACAGAAACAAACTGATGTCTGTTTAAGGTCCCGTTTGTGAGCCTCAACTGTCCGGAGTGGAAATACTCCCTCCTTTACCTCGTGAGTGTCAATATCTGGCCGACTTGCTAAACAAAACCGGCAAAATTTATCGACATTAAAACTCTCATGAAACCCAGCAAGTGAATGGGCCCCCAAGTTGTCCGCAGACACGTATAGCACAGTACCTCTAACGGTTGTTCCCAATTTCTGAACATACAATCCTTGCTGCTCAAGTACTTCAAGGTCTTTTATCAGTGGTTCAAGAATGGCTCCATACCCATATTTCTTCACATCATTGCTATGACACAGACATGCGAGGTAGATTGACTGTACAGATGATCTTTACCGTATTGGTAAATTTGAGATCACCCAATAGACTGCACAGATCTTGTGCTTTTTTTTGGATGTCCGTAATGGGTTACAAACTTCGAAGTCGTCTATATACAGTCCTAGGGCAATGCTAAGATCTTCTGACGAGAGCAAAATATTGTCTTTGTAATATAGACCGTCTCTGTATGTTTTGTACCGAGAGTGTTCAAATGTTTTAATATGTTCTGTCTCCAAGACTTTATCTAACACATCATTACGATTTAACAGCTCTGTCAGGACTTTCAAAACCGGAATATAAACAAATTTCCGTCTTGGAGATGCATCTAAAACATATTCAATCGGCTCAATCACTTTAAAATGTTTCTTGTAAAAAGTTGCTCTTCTGTATTCAGAACTAAAGGCCCGTCTTTCGACAAGAAACTTAGAGGGTTTACTTTTTTAACTATCTCTGTTATAGCAGCAGTGACTGCACTGTTTACTGCACAGTTATGCTTAATCAGAACACTTTCAATTATTTTTGGTGTGCACTCTTCTACAACTGAGCTAATACTACAAAGTTCATTTATTATTTCCTGAGTTGTTGTTTTAGACACATGCAAATTTGTTTGCATACGCAGTAAGAGAGATGCTACTTTATGTTGAAGCAAATCATGCAAGTCTTGATCCTCTATGAAATCATTTGTTAAGTCTACATCATCTTCTGAATGTGTCTCAAAGTCTGTACTTTCAGAGTTTGAAGTGCCTGGAATAAAATTTTCATAGAGGTTTTCTCTAAAATTGTCAATGGAACAGAGGTGATGTTTCTTACTCTTATGTGCACAAAAAGTACTGTACACACTGGACTGAAACTACAGTCTTTAAAGGGACATTTAACAGTTTCCTTATTTTGTATGTGTATTTTTAAATGTGCAACATACTGTGTATCACTGCAAGTCTCTGAAACTATGGTCTCTGGTTAAATGTTTCTTCAGAGATGATTCTGTCCTGAAGGAGCACAAGCAGCCTGCATAGACACAGGGAAGAGGACAGTTCCTTGCCTGATGACAGTGCTTCAGTTTATAATGGACAATTAGTGTGCGTTGGTTTGGCGAGGAGAAATTGCAACACTTGCAGGACCACCTCATTGAGGGGCAGTTGCCCCAAACAGCACAGCCTACACTGAAGTGAAGTAACCCTGTACAGAAAAATGAAAGACAAAAACATATACAACTGTTATCAGCACAAAACACACTAAGTTCAGTTCCCTTATTGTGTATTTTTAGATGCAGAAACTATATATCACTTTAAATCTCTGAAAAATTGCACAGTTCACAATTTAAAGTTTCCAAATTTTAATGTATCCTAACATGAAATAAACATTAATTTATTCATTAACATCGCTCTGGTAACGGCCAGTCTATGATGACGGCACTCATACCAGTAACGTACATGAAAAATAATCACCTATCACGACATGTGAGCTGCATCTAAAGGCTGAGTTATGCTTCGTTTATACTTCCGCATCGACGCAACGCTGGGGGGCTGCGGACCCTTTGCGGACCCTTTACGGACCCTATACGCCCTCGACGTGCACCTCCCCAAATCTTAGACGCGCGTCGAGGCGACGCAATCCCAACGCAGCGGCTTCGGCTGTGATTGGTCCGCGAACTACATTGGCTGGAGATCGCTTTTCCGGTTTCCACTCGTAAACACCGCCACGGTGTAAACACGGCCTTGATAAATGCTTCGACTGATTAGCGACAACATTTATATATCATTCATTCATTCATATATCAGTCATTACATACGGTCATTCTGGTCCCTCTACCGGTGTGGCAATGAATTGCATTTCGAGACGTAAACCCCACGCAATCCCTACGCAGAAATATCACGGGCTCATGACTGCGTCCGAGCAACTGTGTGGCCATTGCGTGATCATGACGCAATCCCTACGCAGAAGCATAAACCAGCCTTTACAGGTCTATTATACACTGGTAACACTTTTTACACCCTTTGAGGTCCCTCAACCTACCTGTTTGGTAGTTTTGAGCAGAGCTGAAGTGGTTTAAGAGATTTATGCAAAAAAAAAAGCAGAAAGAAATATTGATATATGATTAATTTATACCATTGTTTTTGCATATACATTTTTGGCGCGAGGGACCCGAAAAGATGGAAATTGGAGGGACCCACAAGGGTTAACGTTAGCGGGTTGGCCCAGGTATAATGTTCCCCACTGTTTACATTTTTCTGTAATAATGAGGACAGGTCTCGCATTTCCACTTGTATAAGAGCATATTATCAGTGCAGAATGCTTGTTACAGTCGAGTATGAGGCTCAACTCTACCTTAAATGCTTGCTGTTTTGGGCAGCGCTAGCCAGCTAGCGCTACATGCTAATGTATTTCCGAAAACAACCTAAACATTAAATATTCATCACAGACGGACCATTTGAGACGGAGAGACGTTAGACGATTAATGCTCATTGCCTACAGATGAACTAACTTTGCTAAAAATATTTTTTTGTACTTACTTGGACGGCTTGCCTGGGATTTTCTAATCGCGAGTATTCTAATCTGTGCGAGTGACGTTACACTGCGTGCTCATGCGCATTGGTTGAAATGCTCATTTTACGTACAACGTGTACATTATGAAGTTACCAGAACAGATTATTATGGGTTTTTGATGAGTTTCCACGCTTTTTTTTAAGTTGAAGTTGTTGTAACTCTTATTACTTTGTTGCAATGGGCAATGAGTTTCCCCAGCTTGACAACAATAGTTCATCTGACTAAAAGGCCAAATCACTTTTAACAGTGTATGGCCTATGAATATCATTGCGTTATTGTTAGGCTATATTGCGATACACAGTGTATATATCAATACTTGGCAATCTCCTCTAGATGCTTGCTTTGATGCATACAATTGTAATTGGAATTGGAATTTTATTTATTTCAAGACAGGGACAACGCACAATAAGACATTAATCTTGTACAAGAGAATATACATTGTGCCAGGTTCTAGCAGATTGCCATTTTCCACCTGTAGTCCCTGGGCAATCACACCATTATGATGATTTGAGTAGTCCCTGCAACATATTTCTATTTTATTTTTCTTTATTTTTATTTTATATATTTTTATTTTTTATTTGAGTTTTTATTGTACAGTTTATTCTATTTTATACATTATTTATATATGGTATCCAGTGTGGGCAGCAAAGTAAGCATTTCATTGTTCAGGGAAACAAACGTGTTTCTTTACTGCACACATGACAATAAAACCTTTGAATCCTTGAATCCTTATTCTTGTTTATATTCATTAGTGGTTTGGAACAGTTTTAAATGAAAAAAGGGGAAATGACAACCAAGTAAAAAGTATACAAAACGTTATTTATTCAAACCAGACAATATCTTTCAAACATAGGCTTTTGACAGTTGTTAAATACTGTATAGAGTTCAAGCTCAACAATGACCCTTAACAAAAACTGAACAAAAAGGTGCATTAAACAAGAAGAAACCCTACAAAAGACATTAAAAGAACAACAAGTGTGTTTTAAAATGATCAAATATAAAATAGCACTTTTTGCCGATAATGTTTGTGACAATAGGCTATTTAGGAAGACTGTAAAATATACACTACTCACAAAACGTGTGGGATATTCGGCTTTCGGGTGAAATTCCAGGATGAACTTAAAATGCACTATAACCTTTACAGGTGAACATAATTTGACCTTCTCTAAACTTTTGAATGCATATGTCTCATGCATATGAGACATTGAAGTGGACGCCCTTTGAACACATTCCACACTGATGACCGCCTCATTGTGAACAGTGCCCTGCCGAACCGGGTAATGAATGCCACTCAACTCCAGGCACATTTAAGGGAGATGAGAGGCACCCAAGTGTCATGTCAGACCATTCGAAACCGTTTACACCAGCGTGGTCTGCATGCTAGACGACCTGCAATTGTACCTGACCACACCACCAGGCACAGACGTCATCGCTTTGCATGGGCCAGGGAGCATTTACTCTGGGTGAGGGACCAATGGGCCTCAGTGCTTTTCTCTGATGAAAGTCGATTCACGTTGAGCAGAAATGATGGCCGCCAACAAAGCGGCCATCATCAACAACAAGCGCTATGCATCAGCCTCTGTTGTCACCAGACGAGCCTTTGGTGGCGGTGGTGTTACAGTGTGGGCAGGTGTGTCTAGTCAATACAGAACTGCCCTACACTTTGTGAATGGTACAGTTACAAGCCTAAACGACCTGAATAACATCATCAATCCAGTCGTTGTGCCCCAGCAAAAACAGTACAGACCTAATTTCATCTTCATGGACAACAATGCTCCAGCTCATCGAGGTTGCATCATAAGGAAACAGCTGCTGGAGACTGAGGTACCTCAAATGGAGTGGCCTGCACTTTCTCCAGACCTGAATCCCATAGAAAACCTATGGAATCAGCTGAGTCGCCGTGTAGAGGCTCGTAACTCTGTACCCCAGAACCTCAATGACCTGAGGACCGCCCTTCAAAAGAGTGGGATGCCATGCCTCAGCAGACAATAAGTCGACTTGTGAACAGCGAGGGAGACATTGGTGTCAAGCTGTCATTGATGCTCAAGGGCACATGACAAGTTATTGAGACATCAAAATCACCACCATTGTTGTTTGCCTTTTTTTTCAATATATTGCTTCTACTTAAATGCCCTACTTTCATTATATAATATCAGTGTAGTGTGAACTTTTTTATATTTTCCATTAATTTCACCCAAAAGCCAAATATCCCTACGTTTTTGTAAGTAGCGTTTATTTTTTTAACCACAGCAGCAGAGGTCTTTGTCAATTTGACAAACCACTCTGCAGTACAATAACAAGTCACATGTGTGTGTGTGTGTGTGTGCGTGCGTGAATTAAATTCAAATTTGAATACTATGAGATTTAAAAAGAATTGTTTTGGACTGTGAGCTCTAGAAAGAAGGGTATTATGACCCACTACAACTTTGTGATACTTTTTTAGAACCATTGTTGTGTATGAGTGTTATAAATGAACTATAACACCACAGAGCTTAACCCTCACTCAGACGAGGACATCAAAATACACCACTGCTCAGACGAAGCTCCAGACATCCCCACACATCATAGTGTATGTAACTATAGATGTCCAAGAAGCCTAACCTGTGAGAGGGTTAAGCTTCTTGGACACTTATAGTTTAGCGCCATGGTGTGTGGCGCATTTCATGTACAACATTGCTTATTATAACATACACAACAATAGTACTAAAAAGTCATCACAAAGTTGCTGTTAGGTTGTGACATGACAATGTTAGTTTAAAAATCATGCCTCTTTGGACGTAAACAACATGGGACATCCATTAGTAGCTCCCTGTTGCTAATTTGATATAACCTTAGACCCTAATGTCCCAGACTCCTTCTGCTCTTCTTTGCACTGCACATCTAATAGCCCTCGCCATCTCTGATTTTGTTTTACAGAAATTCTGCCCGATTACTAGTGAATACGGAGGCTACAGTCGGAAACCATCCTACACCCTGGAGCCCCATACTCAGACCCAGCCCACCCCCCTTCTGCCACCACTTGCCCCCCAACAAGCTCACCTGAACAATGGACATGCCAGAGTCAACACCAGCCCCAGCTACTCGTATGGAAATAGGAACGGCCACGGGAATGCCCATGGCAACAGCCATGGCAATGGAACTGGTCAGTATGGTCAAAACGGCAGAAATGGAGACTGCTCCCTGCCTGGCAAGATGGGAAGTATCCAGCTCAGCACCGCCACCCACAGGTTAGGAGGTCTCATGTACTTTATTTTTTCTTTGTGTATAGATACGCATTCAATACACATACTGTATAGACACTAAAACGGCCCTATCAAAGGTGTAATCAAATTCAACAACGGAATTATGAAAGCAAATCGCCAAATTTTACGTTGATTTAAATCAATACACATCTACAATCAGGTGTAGTTGTGACCCTTTTGCCTTTCCCTTCTCTCTCTCTCTCTCTCTCTCTCTCTCTCTCTCTCTCTCTCTCTCTCTCTCTCTCTCTCTCTCTCTCTCTCTCTCTCTCACACACACTTACCACCAGGATTGTGGGAATGTGGAGGCCGCATGCACAAGTGGAAATGCTGTTTGGTTTGGAGGGACTTCAGAGGAGTGTAGGCCTGTAGGAGTCAGATTTACTGCAGCAGATTTACAACAATGCAGAGCTATAGATTTACATTTGCATATGAAGCTTGTCTAAATGCTTTACTAAACAGGTAAAACTGCATGCCAGACATCATGGGAGATTTTATAGTTCTTTGACTCTTGCCTGTGGAAGGATGTGTTACGCACATGCACGCACACACATGCATGTGGGTGTGCATGCCTGTGTGTACATCTGTCCAGTCTTCCATAGTAGTATTCCCTTGTATCAGACTTTTCCACTTCCACTGAATTTTTCTATCTTCTCCTCTCTAGAAAAAGAGTGAATCCAAAGGGTGAGGTTTTGATCTGCATGCATACATTCTCTGATTGGTTCACAAACACTTAATAAAGTGTGTTCATTCTTCTTTCTTAAGGAATACAGTTTATTCTTTGCTAAATTTAGGGTTTTTTTGCTTTGAATTATATAATGATGTTCTGTAATTTGAATGATTGTAGCCCCGAGCCCCACATGATGGCACCGGGGGGGCATGATGGGAACAGTTTGAACCTGGAGTCTCACGTGTACCGGATGCTGCAGGACTACGAGGAGCCCATCTCTCAGCCCAAACAGTCTGGCTCCTTCAAGTACCTGCAAGTCATACTGGAGGCAGAGGATGGAGGTGACCTGAGTGTGTGTGTGTGTGTGTGTGTGCGTTCATGCGTGTGTGTGTCGGTGTCGTTGTCTCTGTATGTGATACATTTACATGTACATTTAGGGCATTTAGCAGACACTTTTATACATTTAATTACTGCTAATATAGTAAGAGAGTCACCGGAACAATTGCTAGGTTAACCATTGCTAGTATACAACATCTCTGGTTAAGTGCCAAGTTACAAAGAGCGATAAAAGTGCCAGATGTACAACATATAAGAGCATGAGGATGGATTTTATGCAGGGTTCAGGTGAACTCTGAACAAGTGAGTCTTGAGTCTCTTCCGGAAGATGGGGAGTGACTCCGCAGTCCTGACATTGGCAGGGAGCTCGTTCCTCCACTGCGGTGTCAAAACGGAGAAGAGTTGTGCTTTCGCCATCCAACCTTTTCCTCCTTTTAGTGATGGAGGTACGCAACACAGTTGTCCAAGAGCTGATGTCTGCCAAACATTCTGAGATGCGTGTTGCAATCAGAGTGTCTGAGGGGGGGAAGGAGAGGGGAATAGGGGGAAGAGGCTTTGGCAGCACGAAGAGACTCTGTCACTGTCAGGAGGGCCATCTCTGCTTGAAGCCAGACTGATGGGAATCAAGCTGCTTATGTGAGAAAGAGGGGCTTCTATAATCAAGCAAATACCTGCTTAGTAACAGTTTGAGCTTTAATTCAATTTAATAAAATTGTATTTATATAGCACCAATTCATAACAGAAATTATCTCAAGACGCTTTACAAACTGAGCAAGTCTAGACCAAAACTGTTTTTGACAGGGTCCCCGCGGGTCCTTAAAAAGTCTTAAAAAGTCTTAAATACATTTTTCGATTTTTAAGGTCTTAAAATGTCTTGAATTCTAGAATTTCCGATAAGGAGGTCTTAAATTTCATGTCGTGCCGAGTCCGTCTCGTCAATTATTTTTTAAATCCACATTTTGACCAGTGCACCATCTGGGGGCAGCACTTCGATCTATGTGGGTGCAACCTGCATCATTACATGACTAACGAGTAGAATTAGGTGATTGAGGAATGCGTTGCGTTGATGGTTCTACACCACGACAGCTCTCCCTGTATGGGCTAGCAAAACACTGCTAACAGGCTAACTAACCTCTTGGATGCGCGTTGTTCAAGTAGTACATAATTTAAGTCGTGGCCGTGTTGTAGCCTACTTATACACAGCTTCGCAGTGTTGGCAGTGAACTAGTTTAAATCAAAATGGTCCCACACCACACTTCGCCGTGTCCTCTTCAGGATTACTTTTGAAATACACGGAAACTCGCAGGTAACAAATGTTCATAATGTGGGGGCAGGCTTGTGCGTGCGTGCGTTTATGAGTGTGTGTGCGTTCGTTCGGGTGCGTAAGCGCGCGCGCGAGAGAGAGAGCTGCAGTTTAGTCGATGATAAATTAACGTCATCATTTTCATGAGGGCTTTGCGATTTCTCTAATTTGTCATATCATGTAAGCATGACTGTTTTCATGCTTCTGCTTGTATACTGTTATATATGTTTTATTTTATATATTTCATATGCTTTGGATTGCCAGGTTGGCATTAATCCAGTTGTTGACTTCTACACAGCATTACTTTATTATTTTATTTTATGTATTTCATATGCTTAAGCCTTTGGATTGCCAGGTTGGCATTAATCCAATTGTTGACGTCTACACAGCACTGAGAGCTGAACAAGGCATTTTAAATATATTATTTTTCCTACAATTGTCTGACTGGGTCTTCATTCATTAGGTCTATGCATAGATGTGCTTGCATTTACCCATAATTTAGAGAAAGGATGATAAATACTTTAACTTTTGTGTATTTTGTGGGCTTTTGTAATGTCTTGTGGCTGCTCCATGTCTTTTTCAAACTGAGGGGCCAAAATTTAGAAATGACCTGAAATACCTTAAAGGCTGAAACTTTATACATACAGAGTCAACCATGTCAGGATTGTAAGGCGAATCAGCGCCTGGTATAAAAGTTGTTTGTGGCCTGTCTTGAGCTCTCTGGTGAGCTGAGCCGCCCCACGCTTCGCCACACCATTCTGTGGTGCTGCAATTTCCTTTTTTTTGCCGTGATAAAGTCTTAAATTTTCCTTTTAGAGGACTTAAAAAGGTCTTAAAAGTCTTTAAATTTCCTCTTAAAAAATGTGCAGATACCCTGTTTTGAGAGAGACCCAACGATTCCCACCATGAGCAAGCACTTTTCATTATGCGACAGTGGCAAGGAAAAACTGCCTTTTAACAGGCAGAAACCTCAGACAGACCAGGCTTAGGGTGGGTGTCCTTCTGCCTCGGCTGTGTGGGTTGAACGGGAGAGAGAGAAAAGGGGGGGGAACATGGCACAGTTTAGGCTTGATGAAGGGATACAGAGTTTACTTATGGAGTGAATAGCGTAGCAAATGTAACAATTGAAAAGCTAGGCTCAATGTTATCTCCATGAGTTTATTAGCATTTTTTTTATCGCAAATATCTCTAAAGTTTACAAAAATGAAAAATACATAGCACAGCCATATGGTAGTAGACCTTTGTAATACAGTTTGAATTAAATCTCGAAGTTCAGTCGTTTAGCTTCCATTAATTTAATGTATCGGTGTAAAGAAGAAGAATTTGACTAATAGTTATATCTAGATTGTGCATTCCTATGCACATTAATAATATATGATAAAAACAATAATGATAAATAACAACAATAACAATGACAATGATAATAGCAGCCTGGGCAAGAGAGCGCAATACTTCGGCGACAAAGTATGAGTTAGTGACATAGTAGTGGTTCAGTGTCTGCTTTATCAGCCTTAAGTATAAGCCTTATCGAAGAGGAAGGCTTTAAGTTTACTCTTAAATGTAGACAGGGTGTGTGCCTCCCGAACTTATATGAGTTTGTGGTCTAATTCCATGCAGCAGAGAAGCTTGATAGCTGAAGGCTCTGGCTCTTACCTGTGGTTCCTAGTCTAAAAGCAAGATATTCTTTGAACCACAAGTAACCCTGCATTCAAGGAGCGCAGTAGTCTTGTGGGATAGTATGATATTATGAGCTCTCTAAGATATGATGGTGCCTGACCATTAAGAGCTTTGTAGGGTAGGAGAAGGATTTTAAATTATATTCTGGATTTTACAGGGAGCCAGTGTAGAGCAGCTAGTATGGGAGTAAGATGATCTCTCCTCTTGGTTCCTGTCAGAACACGAGCAGCAGCATTCTGGATCAGCTATTAAGTCTTTAGAGACTTATTGGAACAGCCTGATAATAGGGAGTTGCTGTAGTCTGGCCGAGATGTAACAAACCCATGGACTCATTTTTCTGCATCCTTTTGAGACAGGATGTGCCAGATTTTTGCAAGCATAGCGTGTTTCCTAATAATATTGCCTTCTCGCTGCTCAGCATTGAGGGGAAGATATTCTTCACCATCCTATCCCATCGGTTGACAGAGTTACTTCTGAAGAATACGTACATCGAAGAAGGGTGGAATCCCAAAGGTTCCAGGATGCCTCGAGCATACAGGTGTGGTCAAACAGTTGATCAGAGAGGCAAGAGAAGGGAAAGGAGACCTAGCAGTGCTGTGGCTCGACCTCACCAGCGCTTATGGATCCATTCCCCATGAGATGGTGGAAACAGCGCTGGATCGGCACCATGTCCCAGGTAAGAATAGGGACATGGACTACTACAAGAGTTTCAAGCTGAGAGTCACATCTGGGACAGTCACATCCGAGTGGCATTGGCTGGAGAAAGGGATCATCACTTGATGTACTATTTCAGTGATCCTCTTTGCCTTGGCCATGAATATGCTGGTCAAGTCAGCCGAAGCCGAGTGCAGAGGTCCGCTCACCAAGTCTGGAGTCCGTCAGCCCCCCATCAGAGCCTTTATGGATGACCTGACAGTCACAACGACGTCAGTGCCAGGGTGCCGATTGATCCTCCAGGGCTTGGAGAAGATCACCACCTGAGCTCAAATGTGTTTCAAGCCTGCAAAATCTAGGTCCCTGGTGCTCAAGAGACGGAAAGTGACGGACAAGTTCTGCTTCTCTCTGGACAGCACCCAGATTCCATTAGTCACCGAGAAACCCATCAGGGGCCTCAGCAAGACCTTTGATTGTACCTTGAAGGATGCTGCATCTATCAAGGCCACACATCGGGAGCATGGCTGACTGCAGTAGACAAGTCGGTACTGCCAGGTAAGTATAAGGTTTGGATCTATCAGTATGGTGTTCTCCCTAGGATTCTGTGGCCCCTGCTTGTGTATGAATTCCCGATAACATTAGTAGAGGGCTTCGTGAGGATGATCAGTCATTACCTCCATAGCTGGCTGGGCCTGCCACAAAGCCTGAGTAGCATCGCTCTGTATGGGCAGAGCAACAAACTGAAGCTCCCCATTTTTAGCCTGAATGAGGAGTTCATGGTTACCCATGTAAGACAGGTGCTGCAGTACAGGGAATCCAGTGACCCGAATCCAGTGACGTCTTACCCAGCCCATCAAACCTCTTTTGTTGTGGCAAGGTTGACACACCATTATGTCCCTTGCGCCTCAGAAGAGGAATGCTAGAGAATATCCTCAGCTGTTGCCCAAAAGCCCTGGGAGAAGGATAGCGATAGCAGAAACCATCTTCACCAGCATCACCCAGAACAAGCCTTCCCGACCAGCAAGCCAGGTGATCACTTTTGTCCAAGCAGGGGAGAAGCCTAAGCCCCAGCCTAGGGGGGGGCAGTGGGACTCCTTGCAACCGCACCAGACTGGCAGATGAAAGCTTACCTGGGAAGCAGCTCAGATTTCCAGACCACATTGCGGAAACCACCCTGAGACCAGACATATTTCTGTTCCCAGATTTAATAAAACAGGTGTTCCTACTGGAGCTGACAGTTCCCTGAGAGGAGCGCATGGAAGAGGCCAATGAGAGGAAGCGTGGTAAATATGCCGACTTAGTGGAGGAGTGCCGCAGACGGGGGTGGTGTGCCCAGTGTGTGCCAATAGAGGTGGGCTGTAGAGGCTTTGAAGCGCAATCTCTCTACAAAGCATACAGCCTGCTTGGAATCACAGGCTCACGCCAGAGAAAGGCCATCACAATCATCACAGAGGCAGCTGTGAAGGCCTCCTAGATGGTTGTGGTTCAAGAGGGGCGATCCGTGGGTACATGCTATGTAGACAAAAGTCAGGACTTGATCAATCCCGACTGGGTCGCCTGGGTAAGGGTGTATGATGTTGAAAGACCCAAAACACCCGATGACCCCAGGTTCCATCACTGATGATGTGTCTTAGTGCATCTACTGATGTATATCAACCTACCTAAAGGAAGCATATATAAGGTGAATTAAATCAGTCCAAGCACAGATCCTTGTGCTTGGACAGCAGCAGGTTGGTTAACTTTGGCATGCAAGAAGGATTCATTATTAACATCTACAAACTAAAATCTATCCGATAGATAAGACTTGAACCAGCTCAGTGAGGTTCCTATAATACCAAGTAAATGCCTCTGTAATAAGATCTGATGGTCAATGGTGTCGAATGCAGCACTAAGATCTAACAAAACAAGAAGAGAGACAAGTCCTTCGTCTGTAGAAATTAGAAGGTCACTTGTACCTTCGACCAGTGCAGTCTCTGTGCTATGGTGTGCTCAAAATCCTGACAGAAAGTCCTCAAATAGGTAATTGTTCTGAAGAAAGTCACACAACTGATTGGCGACTGCTTTCTCAAGGATCTTTGAGAGAAAGGGCAGGTTAGATATAGGTCTGTAGATATAGGTCTGGCTAGAACCTTTGGATCAAGCATAGGCTTTCTCAGAGGTTTGATTACAGCTGCTTTAATGGACTGTGGTACATAGCCTGTTGATAAAGACAGATTAATCATATCAGGTAAAGAAGTGAGAAAGAAGCTCATGAAATCGCTGCTACTGATAGCTATAGGAATACATGGCTCAAGAGAGCTAGGACTCTCTATCAGCCTGGCTACAGTGCTTAAAAGAAACCTGGGGTTGTTCTTATTTTCCTCTATTAATGATGAGTAATAGGCTGCTCTGGCATTTCAGAGAGCCTTCCTTTATGTTTTAATACTATCTAGCCAGACTAAACGATCTTCTTCCAGTTTGGCAGAGCGCAATTTCCTTGTAGATATTTGTGATGTTTGCTTTAACTTGAAGGTTTGTGAGGTACACCATGGAGCCAGTCTCCTGCCATCCCCTACCCTCCTCCTCATGGGTGCAACAGAGTCGAGATTCATTCTAATTCAGTATTATCAATAAGATGATCAATTTGTGCGGGATTAAAGTTAGCAAGGTCATCAGTTGTATTTCAACATGGCATTGAGCTTAGTGCAAATAGAATTGCTTCCGTAAATGTGGCTATAGCACTATCAGATAGGCATCTAGTGTAGGATTTCTTACCTAATGGTGTGTAGTCCAGCAGTTTGAATTAAAACATTACCAAGTAATGGTCTGATAAGAGGATATTGTGGAAAGATTATTGAATGTTCAATTTCAATGCCACATGTCAGGTTAAGTGTGTGATTAAAACAGTGAGTGGGTTTATTTACACTCTGAGAGAAGCCAATCGAGTCTAATAATAAGATAAATGCAGTGCTAAGGCTGTCATTCTCAACGTCTACATGAATATTGAATACCTCCAACAATGACTATCTGTTTTAAGGACAAAATATGACAAGAACTTCAGATACAAATTCTGAATAAGGCCCAGAAGTGCGGTACACTACAGCAAATAGAATTATCTGTAGGAAATTCCAGGTTGGGTGTGAAAACTAAGAACAAGGCTTTCAAATGTGCTAGCGGCCCATTGGGCAGTAAGCTCCAATCGAATCCTCTGACTTCTCCATTTGTGCCAGACATAAAACCTATAAATGTTGTTAACTGTTGTTTCATCCCCCCCCCCCCCCCCCCTTTATAGATGGACAGAGCAAGAGAGAATGTGACAGAGGGAGAAGGTAGAAACACAGAGTGCAATTGCATACAAATGGAGACAGAGAAACAAAATCAATTGAGAGAGAGAGAGACAGAATGACAGGTTAGAGAAGAAGGACACCGAGAAGATGAAGTGCCCCAATGGCTCCGGCCATGAGGGGTGGGCGGGTTGCAGGAGTTTACCAGGGCAATTTGCTGCAAAAATATGCCATTAAAGCAAATTAAGTGGGAGACAGGGGTTTCCTCTCTGACCTCTGATTTATGTAAAATTTCCAAGAAGTGATGTATCGAGTCCAGAGTAACATGAAAAAAGAGGGATCAAGTGACACAAAAGCAGTGGTCGTCAACATAACATATGACAATTACTGTCAGGCGACTGCGGACAATAAAAAGGACTATGAGAAATAGGGGGATATGGAGTCGGCCTCAGAGAGAGGGAGAGAAAGACAAAGGGAAATTATATGAATTCACTGCCTTAACAGGCTTGTTTTGAGTCTGCTGCTGATGGTAGTCTTGCAGTAGCTCAAAGCAAACCTGTCTATTTGACAGGCTGGTTAACTTGTAACATTCCTGAAGCAATATACACAGAGGGTTTACATTTTTTAGATTCCGTCTTCCCTTACTACTGCTATTAACTATGTGTGTTTGTGTGTGTGTGTGTGTGTGTGCTGTGTGCGTGAATGTTCTGTGGTCATTATGAGTATGCCCCCCTCCCCCAGCTCAAAAGCCCAAAGTGCATTGACAAGCTTTGACATGTCATTACACACACAAACAGACACACACAAGTGTATACTATTAAAGCGTGAGAGGAGGGGTGGAAGGCCATGAAATAATGGCCAGAGAGAGAGAGAGAGAGAAAACCTTATCTATCTTTATCGCATCAACACATGAGGCACCGATGGAGCCACACACAAAACCTCTGTCTTATTGCGTGGCATTTTGTATTTTCCAGGCATCATATATTGGCATCATATATTTACATTTACATTTAAAGCATTTGGCAGACGCTTTTATCCAAAGCGACTTACAAAGAGTACATTTGTTATAAGATGGTGGAACATTTCATTGCTGTTACACAGTAAGAAAGTCACCAGAACAAGTTTCAAGCATTTCAATTGCTAGATTAACCATTGCTAGTATACAACATCTCTGACTAAGTGTCAAGTTACAATGAGCGATTAAAGTGCCAAGACATACAACAAATAAGAGCACAGTACTGTTATGCAGGGTTCAGATTAACTCTGAACTCGGAACTTATATTTGTATGTTATATATGTACTTATACATCAGTGTCTTTGTCTATATATTCAGGTATGTCTCCAAGTGAAACAATGAGAAGCCTGCAATCTCCGGTGCGATCTCCAATCCCCAAGCTAGGCAGCCCCATTCCTCTGTCCTCACCCGGGCTGCAGAAAATTCCCCAGTGCACCCGCTGCTGCAATGGCATTGTGTAAGTATGAAGCCCAAAGCACCGAAAATGCATATTTCAGTTTATATTTACATTTACATTTAGGGAATTTAGCAGACGCTTTTGTCCAAAGCGACTAAGTACATTTGTCAGAAGAAGGGGAAACACAAAAAAATATATTGTCAACAGAGCAGTCTTTCCATTTTCCAATCTTCAATCGTTTTTTATAGGGATGCACCGATACCGATACCAGTATCGGGTATCTGGCCGATACTTCATTAAAATACTCGTACTCGTATTCGTTTTTAATTGCCGATACCACGCACCGATACCACTATGCCAGTAGCCTACATCAAACCGGCCGTATGCAGAGATGAGTTGTCCTACCTAACTAACTCGGGGGAGATAATGAATGAGCAGAAACTCAGAGATTCTGCCAAAGGCTTGTGTGTGTGAATGTTCGCTGCGAAAAGACGTAACAGTAGGCTAAGTCATGTCGGCGATTTGGGCATATTTTAAGATAAAGCGTCATCCGGCAGACTGTAAGATCTGTAATGCTACGGTGTCGAGAGGCGGAAAGGAAAGTACTCCCATAGGAAAGACGCACCATAGTGCTTAGTACACAGAGTTCACTAATGCTAGCGGCGTAAGACTGAAGCAGCCAACCTTATGACGTCTTGCAAAAGCGAGAGAAAATGTCCAAAGACAACTCACGGGCAATACAAATAACAGAGGCACTTACTCACTTCATAGCGCTCAATGACCAGCCACTTTCAGTTGTTGATAATGTCGGATTTCGCCGTCTTTTAAAAGTGCTAGAGCCCATATATGAGATTCCCAGTCGCCTCCACATCACCGATGTGATGTTGCCAAAGGTGTATGATAAAGTGAAAGATCACGTTGACGTCATTTGACAACATAGTTCGTTGATTTGTTTAGCCTTTCTGAAGAAACATGGGAATAGTGCCACATGGTTTGTGTAGGCCTACTTGAAAGAAGAATACTTTTGATAACTGAAATGTGATAATGTGCTTATTAAGCAATAGTTCTGATAACTTTTTGTGATTTATTTTTGTTGTTATTCGCTTTATCTGGTTATATTTACATTTTGTCTAATGTGATGGCATTTTGTCTTTGAAGGCTTTTTTTGTTATAACCAGAAAGCTCTGTTTAGTTTTGGCTTGGAATAGCCTGTTCAAATGAATTGCACTTCTTTTATAGAGACCAAATCTAGAAAGTATCGGTATCGGTACTCGGTATCGGCAAGTACACAAATAAAAGTATCGGTATCGTATCGGTTTGAAAAAAGTGGTATCTCTGCATCCCTAGTTTTTTATCTTTCATTTATCGTATGGGAGTTGATCGTTCATCGGGTAATCACAGTTGCATGACTTATGCAAAGCTTATCTCTACAATGAGTTAATCTGAGAACGTGCTGCTTCTTGCCTTGCCTCATTAGATGTATCTTTCCAAATACACATTTATAAGGATTTAACAGTGACTTTTCCACAGCCATTTATAGCTGGGGCTTGCACACATGCACCCCGCCCCCCCCTTCCCACACACACACACACACACATCACTCCATCATGCGGACCATGGCCGGAGGTAAACAGTAATGTCATCCAGACACAGTCTCCCTCTAACAGGAGAGTGTTGTATGACCTGCAAGGCTACAACAAGGCTGTATGCTCACCAGGGTCTGGAGGGAGCAGGGGGAGGGGCTGGTTACTTAGTAGTGAACAATCCCCCACTTATGTCCAAGTATAAATGTGCTAGTGCAGTATTTTCAACCTGTGGTATGCGTACCTCTGCTGGTACGCAGGAGTACTGCAGGTGCTACTTGGGGTTGTATTCTTGAAGTTCTGATGTTTTTGTTATAGTTAGCACCCAAATCAGCACCCAATTCAGAATGATACATTAACATTTAGCAGACGTTTTTGTCCAAAGCGACTTACAATCAGTACATTCTTTCCACTATTTCCCACTGGCTATGGCTTCTTGCAGTTGTGTACACCAAGGTTAATAGTTATTTGGTCTCTAAACAAATTGTCTCTGAAGTTTTATTATGAGTCTAACACGAAATACATAACATAAAAGACTGGACTATTAGACAATATTTCACGCTATTACATCTTTGATATCATCATTAAACACACTTTTTTCCTAATATGAAGGTTTGCATGGCACTCTGGAAATATGCATGGAACATTGTCCAATGTGTAAACAATATTAATACATTAAATTGATACTAATATTAAATAAATTGATCTCTGTATTGACCTATTGAGATTAAGAAGCCAAAAAGGAGAAGCATTGAATGTCAAACTTCATAGATTTAATTGTGTGTGTTAAGTCTGTCTGAAACAAAACAAATACATTAAATGTCTCTGAAAGGAATTGTAGCAACAGATAATGTAATAACGGCCAATAACCTAATAATGTAAATGTAATAAAACAAATAACGTAATAACTTGCCAATAATGTAATAAAGTTGTTGAACCAATAACGTAATAACTTTTTGCCAATGCTGGTTAATACATCATTGGCCTTGTATTAAAAAAAATATATTTGAAAATGTAATAACTGAGGTATCACTTTATTTTATTTTCAATTTTTTGAAAGAAAGTTTCACACTCCATTATCCACTCCACTACTAATAATGCATCTTGCAACAAATGCTTAAATATCTGACCTTACAGATACCGCCTCCCCCCCTCAAACCTCCCTCCACATGAGGGACGTTTGCTTTCAGACTTGGCTGGGTTTACCCAGGCTATTTCAAACACTGACAAAGTGTTTAGACAAAGTGTAATACAAAAAGTATTTCTCGTAATATTAACATTAATCTTGTAGAAATGTATGAAGATATCTATAAAGGGGGAAAAAAAAGTCCCATTGACCTGTAGTGGTCATTTTCAGGACTTTGTCCCAGGTAGAGATGTTGGCACACATCCCACATTGTTCAATGGGGTGATAATAGTCTATAACAGTTGAGATATTCTCCGCTAAATGAAGCGCATACAAATCTTACCCAGGAACTCTACAGGTCAGGTGCTGCTGCAAAAAAAGCGTTTCCTCGAGAAAATTAAATTTTTCAATTTTATTAGTTTGTAGGTACATGTGTGCTGTTATATCATTTTGGACACGGATTACTAAGGAGCAGAAGGAAGTTCTTTTAGTATTTAAGTATATTTTATACATATTGATGAATAAAATAAATTAATTAATTTCAAACAAGACAGCAATAACAGTATTTGTGTGTTTGTGTGTGTGTGTGTGTGTGTGTGTTTGTGCTAGTGCTAGTGCTAGCCTGGGTAAACCCAGCTGATCTGCAAGCAATCTAATGTCGCTTTGCAGATTAGGCTTGCTCCAAAGCTGTTTTGGCCGATTCAAGAACCCCAGAGTAAAAGTAAAGCTTCATTTATGATACTGCGCAAAGTGCTCCCCGTAGCCATGGAGAGCCCTCTCCATCATCACAAACCCTGTTGGAGACCCTCTCTGTAGCCCGATGTGTGCCTCCAAAAAATGTGACCATCCATCAAGGCTGAGACCGATGGAGACCGTGGGGCTGTCATTGGTGAGCTAACGACTCATTCCCACAGACCCCAGCGTTCTGGCGGTGAATTGCAATACCACACTGAAAACTGCAACGCAGAACTTTAAAGGCTCACCACTCCATTGAAGCATCTGTATGGTCACGGAGTTGGATACACAGAGTACTATAATGGAACCCTAAGAGTTACATATAAATCCAAAATGATTCTTAATTGCTCCTTTAAGGCATCCTGTGGAGGGGAGAATAAGGCTGGAGGGGTACCTGTAAAGTCAGATATTTAAGCATCTGTTGCAAGATGCAATATTAATTAAGTCGGTGACAATTTCTCTCCAGAAATTGAAAATAAAATAAAGGGATACCTTAGTTATTATTGGCTCAGTTATTACATTTTCAAATGATTTTTTTAATACAAGGCCAATAACGTAATAACCAATCAAACGTTTTTACGTTATTGGTTGCTACAGATGCTTTTGTCCAGAGCGATTTACAATCAGTACATTTGTGGGGTTCAACATGTGGACAGTTGGTGGTGGGAATGGAACAGCCAACCCTTGGGTTAGTGTTCGAGCCGCTCTACCCACTGAGCTATGCCCCCGCCCCCCCCCATGCTGTAATTCTGTGTGTTCTTGTATAGGACACTCTACGCCGCCATCACGGCATAGAGTTCTCAACTGCCTGATTCGTTATTATACGTTCTTTCATATAATTATATAATTAATGATGTTATTGTCATTGTTTGCCATTTTTATTCTATTCTACCTTATCTCTTACAATGTAGGCTTTTCCTCATTCATTCTGTCTGGGGCATAATTTGCTTCCTACTACATCTTGTGATTTACATAGATAGATACCTGTAGATAGATTAACACATTTTCATAATACATAATATTTACATTATATATTAATATTTCACACACCACACCAGTAGTAGTAGTAGTTTCCCTGTGGCGGTGGCTGTTTGTTTAAACAAATATGTATGAGACATTTCCAACTTACGAAAAGTGCCCTAACTACTAGACTATTCATCCTGATAATTTTCTGCTTGCATAACCCCTCTCTCTGCCCCTCTCTCACCAATCTTACTCTTTATAATTTCCCCTCAATCTCAGAGGTACCATTGTGAAGGCCCGGGACAAGCTGTACCATCCCGATTGCTTCATGTGTGACGACTGCGGCATCAACCTAAAGCAGAGGGGATACTTCTTCATAGAGGAGAAGCTGTACTGCGAGACTCATGCCAAGGCCCGTGTGCAGCCCCCTGAGGGCTATGATGTAGTTGCTGTATACCCCAACTCCAAGGTGGAGCTGGTCTGAGGAGAAAGATGATAGATAAGTAGAACAACATTTGAAGGCAGGGGGGAACCCAAAACATTTTTTGAAGGGGAGTCTCAGTTGATTAGGTATGAGGAATTGTTCTGTTTCTTTGTTGTAGGAGTCGGACACCTTGGGTCTGATTCAATTAGCACAAATAACATTTGCAGCTAATCAGTGCAATTGGCTAGATCAGTGAGAGTTTGGACGATTAGACTAAACATTGCATAACACATTGCAGGACTTATACACTTTCTCAACCCGGAATTCTCTATCGCTTCACATGCATAATAAATGATTGGAGTGGGTTATAGCTGTGCAAATTAAGCGTTAATTCTGAGCATTTAATTTAAAAATATTGGGGAGATTCTATTATTTATTGATCAGCTTATTTGTATTTTGCAATTGTAATTGTAATGTAGAAATATAAATAGCAAATACCCTGTCTACTTTTTGCATGCAAAGGGTAGAATTATTTTGTGGTGTGCCACCAAGAAAAGATAAATGAAAAACAACACATCACATCCACACATTATGACACATTTACTGTACATCAAAAACACATCAGAAAATACATTATATTAGATATATTCAAATCATATATATGCATTAGATTCAGGGTTAATGAAATGGATATAAAATGCTGTGTGCTGGCCTCAAAATGTGGCTGTCCTTACTGATTAAGATATTTTATGGCAATGGGGACACACATTCTGTTATTCTTTGTGCAGGGGACTCTGTACCTTTGCCCTGAGGGCAGTAGCTGAAAGTGGTGGTTTAAGGGATGACCCTGATGATGATATGAAAGGGCATTTGGGTTTGCAGTCTGTGTAGTATGGCTAGTAGGGCTAGGACACAATGTAAAAGTGAGTATACTTTTAATTGGATTGATTTTAATTGATATGTTCTTTTTTTAAGGTGCATTGGCTAACCTCAAAATTCCTTAGTTTATGCAGCATGAAGAGGCTGTTCGCATGATACTATTCATCCTGCTTACACTCCAACTCTTACCACAAAAAAAAAACAACAAACATTTTTAAACAAACATTTTTACATATTACGTTTTCCAGATGCAGCAATATGCATGGTCTTATTAATTTCCTTGTGTGTTCATCTGTACCTCAATGCTCCAAGTTAAGCAAACAAGCAATACATGAAATTCAAAGAATCAACGATTAGAACAGGCCTAGGAAAGATGTAGACAGCTATTATATTACTACGTGTTGGATGACGATCATATTCACGGATGACAGACTAAATAACATGTAGTTTCTTCTGTAATTTCTTATAGATATTTTACTTATAGAAAGGATTCACTGACAAAATGTACCAGTTTGCTGTGGTTTCAGCCGGAACTTTTTGTAATTCAATATTTACCTATTTCAAGCAATAGATTGTAATGCAGTATATATCATAACATGATTTCAGTCTTCATACATACAAAAAAACACTGTTCTATCTGGATAATAATCAAGTACTTTAATTACTTTGTTGCACTTGCATGCATATCACCATTATCTGTTACTCGTTTGTTGTTAGATTTGACTGTTGGAAAAGATTTTTGGTGAGAATTTAGTATTGGGTTGATTTTAGAGGGTACAAGATGTTCATTTTTGGGAATACTTCTCCACACTGGGAAACCACCGTAGGTCCATGATAAATACTGACGAAAATGTTACTTAAAACACTACAAAATAATCCTTAAATTATCTTTGGGATACCATGGGTATTCTTGGAGAAGGACAGAAAAAAATGCTTGGAATAAGAACACATTATATATTCAGTGTATTTACATTTTCTATTTTTAGTTGCTATACTGAACTGCTGAGCTTAACAATGTTAGGTTGTTACTGGATGTTATTTTCTTGCAATACTGTTAATGTTTGTAGTTGTTTTTTTAGAAGGCTCTAAGAACAGTGTTTCCATCCACTCAATCTTTACGTGCAATGCTTCCAGTAAATAATGATAGAGTGAGCCTTACAGCCTTACCCTGTACAAAAAGTGGTCTCACTCCACACTTTATACAGTCCATATGGTCATATTCTGCTCAAATTTCCCTGTGGTGTTTTTTTTAATGATGATTTCGATCATGAAAACATTTGGGAAACTTTTTTCTCAAAGCAATTTTTAATCATGGCAACCTTTAACCTTGCTTCCATCGCACTTGGGATGTACATCACCTTTTTTTTTTTTTTTTGGAAGAATTTTGGAACTGGCTGTGTCTATGATCAGCTTAAACAAATCCAGGCTTCGGCATTGCCATTAATTTCTCATGGAACAAGCACCAGTGCTCTACCTGGCTTCTCTGCTACCATTGCCAAGGTCAAAGTTCAAACAAATGGAAATTTAATTAAAATGTTAGCCAGACTGAAAATCGAGGACAACACTGATTCATTGTGTGATTCAATGTCTTGAGTTATACAATTCAACAACAGTGACATTGCCCTCGGAGTTCTACCATGGGTTCAGCACACCACCTGGCATTGAAGCTTGATGGCAAAGCTGATCATGAACAGGCCAGGAGGACAATAGGAAACAGAGAGTAGAAGTAGTAGTAGTAGAGAGCAGTAACTGTTAAAAGCCCAAATCAGTAATAGAAATGCATCACATACTTAAATGAAAGAGAAGAAACCAGGGCACAAGTGGTAGATCACAAGATGGGACATTTCTGACATTTCTGTTTTTTGGCAAGTGCGAAAAGCTAACAAGCAAAGGATAACATCAGTATTTGTCAAATGGTTCATTGTCTGTTCATTGCAGGTGAATAATTAATTGTATAATGGTTTCAGGAAAACTTCAATGTGCCTATTTTATTGGTATTGATTTTGTTCTCAAATAGCTGTAATTACTATTTTCGTCTCTGATGAATATTCATGTAAACATTTCAATTTCCTGTGTACTGCCTACAGTGGTTCTCTTTGTAAATTCTATGAAATTATGCCATTTTGGCTCGAAGTCATTGTAAATATTTGGTTTGTTACCATTGCCATTAACAAGTATAAAAGTCACTCACATGACTTTCACACTCCATGTGCTTTCACAAACATCTCCATGTGTTTAACTTATTGTTTTTATATGATATGATTCTGGTTTTCTGTATCCTATTTTGTAAGATATTAATAAAATGACAAGTGAGTTTAGAAGAATTGTGTTCCTGTTTTTCCTACATTTACAGCCCTAATCGGAGAAATTTGACATTTTCATGCCCACTGTGGCTGGAGACATCTTGTTTTTAAAACCAAAATTAACTAAATCATAAAAGCTCATTGAATCTGAGCATAAAATCATTGTGCCACAAACCCAGTTCAGGTTTTTTTATTGCTCTGCTTCTTAGACTTAGCCTGGAGACCATCCTGATCACGTGACCTCACATTCTGTTTTGCTACAAGGATCAGTCTAGACTTCTAGCACCCTACATTTAGTGAGAATTCAGTGGACAGGAGTACTTGCTTTTACAGATGAACCCCTTCAGCCAATCAGCATAACAAAACATGTGACGCCATCACAGTGAGCTGTTCAATGGATACATGGGAAAAGAAGAATGGAAACGTCTATTGTGCAGAGCAAACCCGTTCAGTGCATACTAGTGCATTTCTAGCAGTTTGCTGTACTAATGTTAATGTTACCGCTCATATATATATACAGACATTTTAGAAAGAGACAGACATTACAGAAAAATTAGAATATCATGGAAAAGTTGTTTAATTTCCATAATTCCATTCAAAAAGTGAAACTTTCATAGATTATAGATTCAGGGCCCACAATTTAAACGATTTCAAGTATTTATTTGTTTGTTTTTGCAGCAAAAAATTAGGATCAAATCAATCAAAATATGGTACTTTCAAAACGATATGTCAAACTTCAATACTTGGTTGGGAATCCCTTTGCCTTTATCACTGCCTCGATGCGACGTAAGGAGGCTGGCTGTTCAGAGAGTGCTGTGTCCAAGCATATCAATGGAAAGTCTAGTGGAAGGGCAAAATGTGGCAGGAGAAGATGCAGCAAAAGAGATGACCGTGGGCTTCAGCGGATTATCAAACAGAGAAGATTCAAGAATATGGCAGAGATCCAGAAAGAGTGGAATGGGGCGGGAGTCACAGCTTCAATAACCACCACATTCAGATGCATCCAGGAGATGGGCTACAACTGTCGGGTTCCTCGGGTCAAGCCACTTCTGAACCTGAGGCAACGTAGGAAGCGTCTCAACTGGGCCAAGGAGAAGAAGGACTGGACTGTTGGCCAGTGGTCCAAGGTCCTCTTTTCCGATGAAAGTAAAGTGTGCCTTTCATTCGGGAATCAAGGTCCAAGGGTTTGGAGGAAGACGTTGAGGAACAGAACCCAAGCTGCTTGAGGTCCAGTGTGAAATATCCAGAGTCAGTCATGATTTGGGGTGCAATGTCCGGTGCAGGTGTTGGTAAACTCTGCTTTCTTAATTCCAAGGTCACCGCAACAGTCTACCAGAATGTTTTAGAGGACTTCATCATTCCTTCTGCTAAGGATCTGTATGGAGATGCAGATTTCATCTTCCAGCAGGATCTGGCCCCTGTCCATACTGCCAGAAGCACCAAAACCTGGTTTGATGCCCATGCCATCACAGTGCTTGACTGGCCAGCCAACCCGCTGGACCTAAACCCCATTGAGAAGTTATGGGGTATTCTCAAGAGGAAAATGAGGAGCACCAGACCCAACAACAAAGAAGAGCTGACAGCAAGCATCAAGGAAATCTGGGCTTCCATAACTCCCATTGAATGCCATAGGCTGATTTCCTCAATGCCACGTCGCATTGATTAAGGCAAACGGACATATCGTTTTGAAAGTACCATATTTTGATTGATTTGATGTGATCCTCATTTTTTATGAAGTAAATGGTGATTTCTTCACAGTATTCTAATTTTTTGAATTCCTGTTTTCATGGGTTTTATGAGCTGGAAACCCAAATTATGTACAAATAAACAAATAAATACTTGAAATTGTTTAAATTGTGGGCCCTGAATCTATAATCTATGAAAGTTTAACTTTTTGAATGGAATTGTGGAAATTAAACAACTTTTCCATGATATTCTAATTTTTCGTCCAAGCAACTGTGTGGCCATTGTGTGATCACTACACTAAACAACGCTACGGTGTGATAAATACTTCGACTGATTGGCGACAACATATATATATATAACTTTTGCCTTCATGTCTGTAAACTTTTTTTTTACTCGCTAGTAATCCGTATGTAATGACCAGAATGGTCATTCTGGTCCCTCTACCGGTGTTGACATAATGATACTTTATTATACTTTATTTATTATCCATCTCCAAAGACAGAGAAGATGGTTGTGGACTTTAGAAAAAACACAGCTCCCCCCGCCCCCATTGCCCTGTGTCACTCCCAGTCAACGCTGCGGAGTCCTCCCGCTTCCTGGGCTCCATCGTCACCCAGGACTTCAGATGGGAGCTGAACCTTAGTTAAAAAATGAACAGCGGATGTACTACCTGAGGCAGCTGAAGAGGTTCAACCTGCCAAAGACAATGATGGTGTACTTCTACACTACCATCATTGAGACCATCCTCACCTCCTCCATCACTATCTGGCACACTGTTGCCAAGGATAAGGGCAGACTACAGCGTATCATTCGTTCTGCGAAGTAGGTGATAATCACTCCTGGACCTGTATACCTCCAGGACCCTGAGGTGGGCAGCAAGACTGGCTGTCCACTCACACCCTGGACACACACCCTTTGACACACTCCCTTCTGGCAGAAGGCTGCGGTCAATCAGGACCAACACCTCACGCCACAAGAACAGTTTCTTCCCCACTACAGCTGGCCTTATCAACAAGACCCAGACCCACTGACACTGTCTCTTACCATGACACACGCCTTATGCGTTACATTAACACACATCCTACCCTACACAAGTAATTGCACATTCATGCACTACTGCACTCTTTAAAACAGCTTCCTTCACTTTATTTTATATTATATTAGGGCCCGCCATCTTGCACTGTGTTGTTGTTGATTATTGTGCATAGGAATGCACAATCTAGATATGTTTTCATCATATTATTCTCCTTCACACCAAAATTCTGCAATTAATGGAGGCTAAACGACTGAACCTCAAGATTTCATTCAAACTGTATTACAAAGGTCTACTTCCGTACTTCTACTTCCATTATGTATTTATAATTTTTGCAAACTTCACACTTTTTGAGATCAACTCAACTCAACTTGGTCTTTATTGTCGTTGCACAAGAAACAGAGTGATTTTTGGCAGAGAAATGTCGTTGCTATGGCTTCTGTCAGACACAGAGAATAAGCAGATGTATAAATAGATCTATAAAAAATACAGAAATAAAAATATAAAACTATGATCAATGTAATATATTAATAAAGTGCAAAGAAACTGGATATAAATTACAGATAATACTAAAAAAGTGTCAGTGTAGATATTTGCAATTAAAAAAATAAAAACATCCATAGGGATAACATTGAGCCAGCTTTCCATCATTACGTTTGACTCTGGTCTTTGCTTTTCAACTGTCAACTGGGCGGCGTAGCTCAGTGGGTGGAGCGTGTGTTCCTCAACCCGAGGCTCAGTCGTTCCATCCCCACCTCAACTACATTTATCTCAATGCTTACGAGCATTCCTATGCACAAGTAATTCCTTGCGTGGAATTACATTTTCTTGTTGTTTATTGTTATAGTGTATTGTTTATCATTTACTGTCATGCACCATCCACCAAGTCAAATTCCTTGTATGTGCCAACATACTTGGCAATAAACATATTTCAGATTCTAATTCTGATTCAACCATTTCAAAATGGTTTGACATGCAGTAAATCAAACACAGGCCTCTTATTGCTACCATAGTGGTGCGCTACATTCATATACAGTAATTATCGCTTTCTGATATATGTTTTGATTATTCATCTCGATAGCAGTCGGCACTACAAGCCAATATTTACTTGCACTGCAGTACATGAATAGGCCTATAGGTTTTTTTTTTTTATAACATGATGGTTAACATGCCCAATAACATGCAGTTGCATCGCAACCGTTTCCTTTTCGATACCAACTTCCTCTGAAAGAGGGATAGTTTATTTTTCTTTATTGAACAGGGAAACTTTTACCATTTATTCATTATATGAATGATGTAAAAAATATCTTGATTTGTGAAACCTTCACGGGTCTTCAGATCACAGTGGAAATGCAGACATCCCCTCTGCTCTTCTCCCTGTACACAAACAGCTGCACCTCCAGTCACCAGTCCATCAAACTTCTGAAGTTTGCGGATGACACCACCCTCATCGGACTCATTTCTGATGGTGATGAGTCTGACTACAGGTGGGAGGTAGACCATCTGGTGACATGGTGCAGCCGAACAACCTAGAGCTCAATGCTCTAAAGACAGTGGAGATGGTTGTGGACTTCAGGAAGAACTCAGCCTCACCTGCCCCCATCACTCTCTGCGACTACTCAATTGACACTGTGGAGTCTTTCCGCTTCCTGGGAACTGTCATCTCCCAGGCTCTCAAGTGGGAGCTGAACATCAGCTCCCTCATCAAGAAAGCCCAGCAGAGGATGTACTTCCTGAGGCAGCTGAAGAAATTCAACCTGCCAAGGACAATGATGGTGCACTTCTACTCCTCCATCATTGAGTCCATCCTCACCTCCTCCATCACCATCTGGTTTGCTGCTGCCACCGCCAAGGACAAGGGCAGACTGCAGCAGAATGCAGAATGCAGACTGCATTCGGTCTGCAGAGAAGGTGATTGGCTGCAATCTGCAGTCGCTCCAGGACCTGTACACCTCCAGGACCCTGAGGCGTGCAGGTAAGATCATGGCCGACCCCTCCCACCCCGGTCACAAACTCTTTGAGTCACTCCCCTCTGGCAGGAGGTTGCGGTCCATCAGGACCAAAACCTCACATCACAAGAACAGTTTTTTTCCCATCTGCCACTAGCCTTATCAACAAGGCCCGGAGCCCCCCCTGACACTGACTCTCTCCCTCCCCCCACACAGTCCTACATGCTACATTAACGTGGCATCTTCAGACCGCCTGCGTTACATTAACGCAGAGTTCGTACTTATTCAGGACCACCATTTTTTTTCTTGCACTACTGCTCCTTGGTCACTGTATATATATCCATCCATCCATCCATTTCTGCCTCTTATCCGGGGTCGGGTCGCGAGGGCAGCAGCCTGAGGAGGGAAGCCCAGACTTCCCTCTCCCCAGCCACTTCGTCCAGCTCTTCCGGGGGGATCCCGAGGCGTTCCCAGGCCAGCCGAGAGACATAGTCCCTCCAGCGTGTCCTGGGTCTTCCCCGGGGCCTCCTCCCGGAGGGACGTGCCCGGAACACCTCCCCAGGGAGGCGTCCAGGAGGCATCCTCACTAGATGCCCGAGCCACCGCAACTGGCTCCTCTCGATGCGGAGGAGAAGCGGTTCTACTCTGAGCCCCTCCCGGATGACCGAGCTTCTCACCCTATCTCTAAGGGAGAGCCCGGACACCCTGCGGAGGAAACTCATTTCGGCCGCTTGTATTCGCGATCTCGTTCTTTCGGTCACTACCCACAGCTCGTGACCATAGATGAGGGTAGGAACGTAGATTGACCGGTAAATCGAGAGCTTCGCCTTTCGGCTCAGCTCCTTCTTCACCATGACGGACCGGTGCAGAGCCCGCATCACTGCCGACGCCACACCGATCCGTCGGTCAATCTCCCGCTCCATCCTCCCCTCACTCGTGAACAAGACCCCGAGATACTTGAACTCCTCCACTTGAGGCAGAATCTCCTCCCCGACCCGGAGAGTGCACTCCACCCTTTTCCAGCCGAGAACCATGGCCTCGGATTTGGAGGTGCTGATCCTCATCCCAGCCGCTTCACATTCGGCTGCGAACCGCTCCAGTGAGAGCTGAAGGTCACGGCCCGATGAAGCCAACAGGACAAGATCATCTGCGAAAAGCAGTGACGCAATCCTGAGGCCACCGAACCGTAACCCCTCAACGCCCTGGCTGCGCCTAGAAATTCTGTCCATAAAAGTTGTGAACAGAATCGGTGACAAAGGCTGACTTACTGCCGGCAATGCGGACCAAGCTCTGGCACCAGGAGTACAGGGACCCGATGGCCCGTAACAGCAGGCCCGGTACCCCATACTCCCGGAGCACCCCCCACAGGGCTCCCCGAGGGACACGGTCAAACGCCTTCTCCAAGTCCACAAAGCACATGTAGACTGGTTGGGCGAACTCCCATGCACCCTCGAGTACCGCGCCAAGGGTATAGAGCTGGTCCACAGTTCCACGGCCGGGACGAAAACCACATTGCTCCTCCTGAATCCGAGGTTCGACTATCCTACGGACCCTCCTCTCCAGGATCCCCGAATAGACATTACCGGGGAGGCTGAGGAGTGTGATCCCCCTGTAGTTGGAGCACACCCTCCGGTCCCCCTTTTTGAAGAGGGGAACCACCACCCCGGTCTGCCAATCCAGAGGCACTGCCCCCGATGTCCATGCGATGCTGCAGAGACGTCTCAACCAAGACAGCCCCACAGCATCCAGGGCCTTTAGGAACTCGGGGTGGACCTCGTCCACCCCCGGGGCCTTGCCAGCGAGGAGCTTTTTAACCACCTCTGTGATCTCAGCCCCGGAGATAGGAGAGTCCCCCCCCCCGAGTCCCCAGACCCTGCTTCCTCAGTGGAAGGCGTGTTGGTGGGATTGAGGAGGTCTTCGAAGTATTCCCCCCACCGATTCACAACGTCCCGAGTCGAGGTCAGCAGCGCCCCGTCTCTCCATACACGGTGTTGACAGAGCACTGCTGTATATATATATTTATAGTCATATTACTTATATTTAAATACTTGTTTTTCTTTGCACCAATTACACCAAGTCGAATTCCTTGTAAGTGCAAACCTACTTGGCAATAAACTTGATTCTGATTCTGATTCTGATTAAATGACCTTAAAATGTAATGACTGGGACTAGAGGTTCTTGGTCATTTGGGTGGAAATGCAGCTTTTCTTGGCTCAAGCTAAACTAAGCATGCCACAGCCTGGCTGAGAGTGAGTGTGGGCTTTTAGGGGGGGGCGAATAATCGTTTTATATTGATTATCTTTCTTGCATAAATGTCAGAAGCCATAATCGTAATTTATTATTTTCTAATTTGCGATTAATTCTGAGCGATTCATTCTGATCCGTGTAGCAAAAGAACACGAGGTCACATGATCAGGATGGTCTCCTATAGTCACAAAAATCACTTCTCTTTTCCTAACCACTTTTCTTTGACCGCAATGGAGGTCAGAGAAAGATATGAAGGACACTCATCCTCAAATAGGAAATGAATCAAGCTGTTGAGAACTTCACCTTGAGCACATGGGGATGTTTGTCTGACACAAGAACATGCTCTTGAATTTCCCCCAGGGATCAATAAAGAATCTTAAATCTTGAATCTTGAATCTCACATTCATGGTTTTATACATTCTACAATTTGAGAGACATAATTGTTTTGGTCAAAATGGTATTACAATTATATGAAAGAACAAATAATAACAGCCCAGTTGGCAGTCTGCGTGTATGGGGAGGTGTGTCCAACTCAACAACACCCACACTTATTGTATGTTGTTGTATATTATATCCTCTTTTCAACTTGATTGATTTGTCTGTTTGAGACATTTCACATATTTAGTTTGTTTCAGAGGGGCGGAACACACAATATTCTCGATGATGAAAAAAATTAAGGTAAATGAATTTGAGAGCCATATTAATTTGAGACATTTAATATATGTATGTGTATACTGTATGTATATATTTAATGTATTTTGTAAGCCATAATAAAAACTGGTAAAAAAAAAAATAATAAAGGAAACACTTAACAACACATCTAGATCTCGATTAATTAAATATTCCAGTTGAAAATCTTCATTCATTACATAGTGGAATGTGTTGAGAACAAAATAACAAAATAATCAAAATAACAATGATCAATGGCAATCAAAATCATTAACCCATGGAGGTCTGGATTCATAATCAGACTAAAAAGTGGAAAAATCAGATCACAGGCTGATCCAACTGTGGAAATTCCTCAAGACAATTCAAAATGAGGCTCAGTAGTGTGTGTGGCTTCCACACACACTACTGAGCCTCATTTTGAATTGTCTTGTATATTGTCTGACAATGAGTATGAGGATCTCATCCAGGTACCTAATGACAGTCATGGTACCTCTGGCTAGCACATTAAGGTCTGTGCGGCCCTCCAAAGATATGCCTCCCCAAACCATCACTGACCCACCAGCAAACCAGTCATGCTGGAGGATGTTGCAGGCAGCAGAACGTTCTCCATGGTGTCTCCAGACTCTGTCCCGTCACACATGCTCAATGTGAACATGCTCTCATCCGTGAAGAGCACAGGGTGCCAATGGCGAATCTGCCAATCCTGGTGTTCTGTGGCAAATGCCAATAGGGCTGCACTGTGTTGGGCTGTGAGCACAGGCCCCACTTGTGGATGTCAGGCCCTCATGGAGTCTGTTTCTCACAGTTTGAGCAGAAACATGCACATTAGTGGCCTGCTGGAGGTCATTGTGTAGGGCTCTGGCAGTGCTCCTCTTTTTCCCCATTTCACAAAGGACCAGATAGCGGTCCTGCTGCTGGGTTGTTGTCCTCCTACGGCCCCCTCCACGTCTCCTGGTGTACTGGCCTGTCTCCTGGTATCTCCTCCATGCACTTGACACTGTGCTGGGAGACACAGCAAACCTTGCAACAGCGCACATTGATGTGCCATCCTGGATGAGCTGAACTACCTGAGCAACTTCTGTGGGTTGCAGACACTGCGCCTCATGCTACCTCTAGTGGTGAGGGCACTGGAAAAATGCAAAAGTAACCAAAAATCAGCCATAAAAGATGACGACAGGGGAATGGTCTGTGGCAACCACCTGCAGAACCATTCCTTTATAGGGGTTACAAATTGCCTCTCATTTCCACCTGTTTGTTCTATTTGCAGAACAGCAGGCGAAATTGATTCACAATCAGTGCTTCCTAAATGGACAGGTTGATATCCCAGAAGTGTGATTGACTATGGAGTTACATTATAATGATTATGTGTTAAGCTTTTGGGGATTGGAGTAGGAGGATTCCATTTTACATGCTGCAAATAAGGATGCACAAAAAGAGGAGAGGAGATATAGGAAGGCAAGACTATTTTCAGGTGTTTGCAGCATGCTCTATGAGCCCATGAGATGGTTCTGCCACACAACCACAGTGCCGCAGGGGTCTGAGAGCCTGCGGATTGTGACAATCCGGGGTTGTGCGGAGACAAGCGCGAGACCAGGCAACGTAAACGGAACAGAGTTTATTGAGTGTCGGACGAGACCGGCACGGGCGCACACAGTGAGATGTGTGCGTCAATAGTAACAAAGGCTAAGTCCATGAACAAGGTGCACTACATTCAAGACCTGACATTACACGTACAACTCACAAAGGGGAGACAGGAGACACGAGGTTAAGTAGGGAAACAAACAAGACACAGGTGAGACACATTGGGAATTAGACACAGGTGGCTGTTGAAGGCCACCGGGGATTCTGGGGGTTGTAGTGCCGGAACCGGTGCTCAATAGACAGGCGACGCCGATCGAGGTAGAGGGGGAGGAGTTGGTGTGACACGGATTGGTTAGAGGGCAGAGAGAGTCCAGAGAAGTAGAGAGTACAGTGATGGTAGGGGCCAGGGAATATGGCATGACCCTAAACAATGCTCCTGAGTGAGCAGACACTCTCTGAGAGGAAATTCAAATTGCTTTCTATCTGAGTGTTGCTCCGACATGTGAGAAAGGGTGATTGATTCACATCCTTGGATCTCAAAGATGCAAACTTTCACGTTGCTATTCTCAATGCTCCTAATAAATGTTATCACCTTTATGGACATGGCATACGAATTCCTGTGCCGGTCATTTGGTCACTCTCTGTTGGTGGTTGGGACTCGCTGCCGATCAGTTTCATGGACTCGCTGCCAATCGGTTTCACGGACTCGCTCAGCCGATCGGTTTCACAGACTCGCTTTTAATTTCAAACGCCATTCTGCGCATTTGCAAGAAAACAAGGCTCTGCAGACACAGTCTCTAACTTACATTTACATCACAGACAGACAAACACTTACATTACAGACAGAAAAATAGAGAGACAGACAGTCATACAGATAGCTTTCTGGATAGTTAGATAGCTAGCTAGAGAGAATGCTAGATCTATGGATAGATAGCACTTCAACACATCAAAGACATATCCACCTGCCTGGTCTACTAGCATCCAGTCTCCATCCACCTGCCTGGTCTACTAGCATCTAGTCTCCATCCACCTGCCTGGTCTACTAGCATATAGTCTCCATCCACCTGCCTGGTCTACTAGCATCTAGTCTCCATCCACCTGCCTGGTCTACTAGCATCTAGTCTCCATCCACCTGCCTGGCCTGCTAGCATCCAGCCTCCAGCCACCTGCCTGGTCTACTAGCATCTAGTCTCCATCCACCTGCCTGGTCTACTAGCATCTAGTCTCCATCCATCTGCCTGGTCTACTAGCATCTAGTCTCCATCCACCTGGCTGGTCTACTAGCACCCAGCCTCCATGATCTTACAACCTACAAGCTCTGTGGTAATCCTACCTGCTGCTTTACCGCTGTTTGCGTTACCCTTGGCTAGCTAGCCTGCTCACCTGCTAGCCCCTTGGTTAGCTAGCTGGCTAGCCTGGTTAGACAACCACAGCCCCTGCCAGCTAATTGTAATGTTAGTGTCTACTTTCTCCGGTCCTGGCATGGCCCTCCTCAACCTACTCAATGTTCTCCTTCTCCTTGCGTTCCTTCTTACTGTCTCGCCCTCATTATCTGGTGCGTGTTTGGGGGAGTCAACACTTTTCGACCCCCCTCATTTACCTAACTGTCAAACTGACTCAGTCAACATCTACAATAGAGACTTGACTTCCCTGCTGTTTACAATGTCTCTGGGGTTACCATCAATTGCAAACTTTACAATTCCTTCTTTGTCTTCATGCTATATTATGAGTCTGTTCAGCAATATGATTAGGTCACCATCTAAACGCCCTACATCTGTCAAACGTAAACACATTGACTCATCCTCTCTTTGCCGTGCTCTGATTGTGTTACTACTCATAATCTCTGGTAATGTTCATGAAATTAGTAAACAATATGACGTTAAACCCATTAATTCCTTGTTTGATCCCCCAACATGGGCATTTTGATTTATTCTGTCCAAATCTAGGACAAAAAGCCATCCATAACCTGTATTAATTCAAAGAAAAGAATAAAGTGTTTAATTTGGACAGTTGAAGCATTAGCCTTTGACTTTTTCAAAATACTCCTCATTAATGATTGCGATATGTAGACTCTATACACTGCACTACATAATTTTACAACTTAGTCATTACGAAAAACAAATGGTGAGTGATATGATTCGGGCTCAATTGTCTATTTGTAGTCTACTGTAAAGCTGAGGATCTTGAAAGGAGAAGGTCAAATAGTTTATCAATGAAAACAATGGAGGGCGGGAATAACTGCTTAGTGCACAAATTTCCTTTGTTATTGAGTTATTACTCATATTCATAGGCCAACATCTCATAAGATGTCGTAGGCCTATACATTTTATTGTATACTATACAGTACTTCGCTGCCTTTTCATTATTATTTAACTTTAATGCACTGTTTTTCTATATATTTTTTATCTGTTATCTGTTTCTGTTTTTCTGTATTTTTATTCCTAACGATGTTTTCATGTTTGGTTCTATGTCTGTCTATGCTAATTATGTTCTTGTGCTGCTGGAACACCCAAGTTCCACTAAATACTACTCTAACTATTGATATCTACAGTATAAACCAAATGAATTATTAAGTGATCAATGAGAAAAACATTAAAAACACACCAAGTCAAAACATGATCATATGTTCTGTAGCCCTTTATTCTCGCACACAAGTCACTCATCTGTGTGACATTCACAATAGGCCAAATACTTTCTTTGGTCCATTATTTCTTCACAGAATTTCCACATGTCCTCAGTGCAGTAAAACGTGAAGTTGAAGGGCTCCAGCATTGCTTCCTTTTCATGCTCATCGTCTTCTTCTTTCCACAACCTCCCGTATTGCAGAGCAGCCTCAGCCTGTTTCTCCTCCTCCATGCACATAACATCAGGCAGGTCCACTTTGGCAGAGAACGGTTGTTTGTTGGCCTCAACCCTCTCTGCTGCATGTATGCAATCATGAAGAATGCGATCTTCAACCGAGTCCTATGGAAAAGAAAGAAAGATGTCTGTACCATAGCTGCTGCACCAACAGTATCTGACCAATAGATACTGTGACAAAGCTTACCCCTTCCACTGGTGTGTCTACATTGGCAGGTCTGACCGAGACCTCAGCCTGCTGCTCTTCTTCCTGAAAATATATAGATAAGCAAATTATTAGTTGGAATATCAGATGAACTTGGTTGCAGGGAGGGCGAGGATGAATCCTGACTCTGGTTGGAATGGGCAGCAGCTGAGGTGAAAGTTTGTTGTCTGGAACAAGCCATTAGGTGTGCTTCCATGTCTGTCCTCCTAATAATGGTTTTGTCGCAAATAGGACAATGATAATGTCCCCCATTCCTGCAGTTCAAATTGCAGCGGCAGATCTCTTTATCCAAGAGCAAGTCAAGAAAATGTTTATATTAGCGATGACAAACAAGTCCCATGAACACACTCGAACACACAAATCTGTGTGTGGGTACATGTGTGTATCTTTAATCTAAAATACAATGGCATTACCTTCAAATCAATGGCATATTTCATGTGGACCTCCAAATGCCGCTGAAGTCTGGCTGGTTGGCTCGGTTTAAACATGCCTTTGGGACAAAGGGGGCAGTGGAACTGACTGCAGCATGTTGTGCAGCGTTCCACTGCAGGCTTTCCACCACACGGAATAACTGAATGATGCATCTAGAAAGGATAGAAAATGCTTCATGCGTTTGAATTATAGTACATGAACTTCAAATCAAATTAATGTATACAGCCTGCAAACTTGGATTGTCTTTGCTTACAGGTAAAATGGCCACTTGCACCAGTGTAAATGAGGCGTTACTTATGTAAAAGTAGTGACAATGACAATGAAAATACTGCACTACGGGTGCAGCCTGGCATTCAAAAACTTGCTTAAAGGGATATTCCGCCATTTTTGGAAATAAGCTCATTTTCCACCTTCCCTCGAGCAAAACAATCGATCTTTACCCTTTTCCCGTTCATCCAGCCGTTCTGTGAGTCTGGCGGTACAACTTTTAGCTGTAGCTTAGCATAGATCATTGAATCGGATTAGACCATTGGCATCTCGCCCGCTTAGAAGTGACTATGATTTCCGGAATTTTTCCCATTTAAAACTTGTCTCTTCTCAAGTTTGAAAGTGCAATAAGACCGACGGAAAATGAAACGTGGCGATTTTCTAGGCTGATTTTACCCGGAACTATACTGTCATTCTGGCGTAATAATCAAGGAAAGTTGCAAAGGTACCATGGGCGCAGTGATATGACGCGCCTCAAAGTATAGTCCCGGTATACCACCGGTAATAGCAGGTAATCACGTTGGTTGTATTGCCGGAAGAAGCCTACAGGGACTATTGAGGCGCTGCGTCAAAAATCGCCCCAGATTTTTGCTTACCGGGGTAATGGTTATACTTAGTATATATATATATATATACTCTTTTTTTTATCCCATCGTCTCTGCATTTATCCCAATCCGTGAATTAGTGAAACACACTCAGCACACAGTGATCACACAGTGAGGTGAAGCACACACTGATCCCGACGCAGTGAGCTGCCTGCTACAGCGGCGATCGGGGAGCAGTGAGGGGTTAGGTGCCTTGCTCAAGGGCACTTCAGCCGTTCCTACTGGTTGGGGTTAGAACCGGCAACCCTCCGGTTACAAGTCCGAAGCCCTAACCAGTAGGCCGTGGCTGCCCCCAAAGGGGGTGAAGGGGATCTGTTCTCTGTATTTGACCCATCCTATGTTACATAGGAGCAGTGGGCAGCCGTGGTCAGCGCCCGGGGAGCAAGTTGGGGTTCAGTGTCTTCCTCAAGGACACTTCGACATGCAGACTGTTAGAGGAGGGTATCGAACCGCCGACCCTATGGTTAGTGGACGACCCGCTCTACCCACTGAGCTACTGCCGCCCCCCTACTTGGCAAATTTAAAAACTTTTTAAGCAACTGCTGAGATATGGGTGTTGCCAATCCAATGTAATAATACTACTATCACACCGTGGCGGTGTTTATGAGTGGAACCCAAAAAGCGATCTCCAGCGAATGTAGTTAGCGGACCAATCACAGAGAGAGAGAGAGAGAGAGAGAGAGAGAGAGAGAGAGAGAGAGAGAGAGAGAGAGAGAGAGAGAGAGAGAGAGAGAGAGAGAGAGAGAGAGAGAGAGAGAGAGAGAGAGAGAGAGAGAGAGAGAGAGAGAGAGAGAGAGAGAGAGAGAGAGAGAGAGAGAGAGAGAGAGAGAGAGAGAGAGAGAGAGAGAGAGAGAGAGAGAGAGCGAAGGAAAGGGATGGAAGATAGAGGGAAGCAAGAAAAAGAAGAAACTGGGGTGAAGAGAGAGAGGGGGGAGTGAGCAAACGGGGTAAGGGGGTGGGATGAAGGAGACAGAGAGGAGCAGTGAGGAGAGATCAAGGTAAAGGTTGGACGGCATGCTTACTATTCTGATTGAAAAGGAGTTCAGCATCATGATAGGCAAATACAATCATCTTACAGCATCATGTTGTCACACGCACACACACTCGCTGCCGATCAGTTTCATGGACTCGCTGCCAATCGGTTTCACGGACTCGCTCAGCCGATCGGTTTCACAGACTCGCTTTTAATTTCAAACGCCATTCTGCGCATTTGCAAGAAAACAAGGCTCTGCAGACACAGTCTCTAACTTACATTTACATCACAGACAGACAAACACTTACATTACAGACAGAAAAATAGAGAGACAGACAGACAGACAGTCATACAGATAGCTTTCTGGATAGTTAGATAGCTAGCTAGAGAGAATGCTAGATCTATGGATAGATAGCACTTCAACACATCAAAGACATATCCACATGCCTGGTCTACTAGCATCCAGTCTCCATCCACCTGCCTGGTCTACTAGCATCTAGTCTCCATCCACCTGCCTGGTCTACTAGCATATAGTCTCCATCCACCTGCCTGGTCTACTAGCATCTAGTCTCCATCCACCTGCCTGGTCTACTAGCATCTAGTCTCCATCCACCTGCCTGGCCTGCTAGCATCCAGCCTCCAGCCACCTGCCTGGTCTACTAGCATCTAGTCTCCATCCACCTGCCTGGTCTACTAGCATCTAGTCTCCATCCACCTGCCTGGTCTACTAGCATCTAGTCTCCATCCACCTGGCTGGTCTACTAGCACCCAGCCTCCATGATCTTACAACCTACAACCTCTGTGGTAATCCTACCTGCTGCTTTACCGCTGTTTGCGTTACCCTTGGCTAGCTAGCCTGCTCACCTGCTAGCCCCTTGGTTAGCTAGCTGGCTAGCCTGGTTAGACAACCACAGCCCCTGCCAGCTAATTGTAATGTTAGTGTCTACTTTCTCCGGTCCTGGCATGGCCCTCCTCAACCTACTCAATGTTCTCCTTCTCCTTGCGTTCCTTCTTACTGTCTCGCCCTCATTATCTGGTGCGTGTTTGGGGGAGTCAACACTTTTCGACCCCCCTCATTTACCTAACTGTCAAACTGACTCAGTCAACATCTACAATAGAGACTTGACTTCCCTGCTGTTTACAATGTCTCTGGGGTTACCATCAATTGCTAACTTTACAATTCCTTCTTTGTCTTCATGCTATATTATGAGTCTGTTCAGCAATATGATTAGGTCACCATCTAAACGCCCTACATCTGTCAAACGTAAACACATTGACACAGTGGAAGATGAGGCTGAGCTGGTGGCTGTGAAGTGGAGGGCTGCTGAATCTGCTGCTGCTGGCCATTGTTTATGTTCATTACTTTTGTGCACTCTGATATGAGGCGGTCTTTGACATCGGTTGCTACTCTTTGATTGCTGAACCCAAATAGTTTGAATCGTGGATCCACCAATGTAGCGACTGCCAGTGAACTGTCTTTTTCTTTATTGTGCAGTCTTTCCATCAGGCATTTCACCAGGTTTCGTGCCAAATATTGTGCCATGGGGGTTTTTGAGTTGAGGAGACAATTGCTCTGTTGTGTGTCCCAACACTCTGTATAGGGGGATTACCTTCGACCCCGAAACCTTCTCCTCTGACAGCTCCACCGTCGCCTCCTTGAATGCAGCCAGCAGCTGAAATGATAGAAAAATACATATTGTCTGAATGCATAAAGTGTGTGGTGAACTTGATTTCATTGTGCAGTCTAGTATGATGCTCTGAGTGCGTAAACCTTTCTACAATAAACCAACTAAATAGGATTCTATGACAATTATTTATGTGGCTTTCTATTGCATAGCTTGATGCATTCTCCTGTTATTTCATGCTGCTGGTTGGTCAGAGGAGTCACGTCTGTATTGAGTGAGGCTAATGCTAATGCCACCGATTCTCTTTAAGATAAGATAAGATATTCCTTTATTAATCCCCCTTAGGAGAAATTCACAGTGACCAGCAGTACAGGGGATAGATGAGTGCAATAAGAGCCTGACTATAGTCAATAAACAATAAATAGATCTACCAAGATAAGATTAGGTCAAAATAAGTTAAGTTAAATGCGAGCTCTTAAAGTCAGGTCGGTGAAAAAGTGAGAACCTGTATGCATACATAGTAAACATCCTTGGTAGCTATCAGTAGTGCAAAAATAGGCGTGCAAATGTGCGGAATGTGCAAGATGCAAGATGTGCAAATTTTTACAAGGTATTCCAGGTACAACATATGAATAGACCTAAAATAACAATGGCTGGAGACAGTCCAAGGTGTGTGGTGTGGTGTGTGTGTAGTGTGGTGTTCAGTCCATTGTCTGGTGGTGTTGGGGCTTCCTAGAGCCTGATGGCTGATGGGATGAAAGAGCCCCCCAAGCGCTTTGAGGCACATGGCTGAGTGAGCCTGTGGCTGAACGTGCTCCTGAGTTGCTTCAGTTCGGCATAGAGAGGGTGAGAGGGGTTGTTCAGGATCGCTTGCAGCTTTCCCCTCATCCTCCTCACTGTCACCGCCTCCACACAGTCCAGCTTCATCCCCACCACAGAGCTCGCCTTCCTCACCGGCTTGTACAGCTTCCTGGCACCACCGCTCCCAATGCCTCATCCCCAGCACACAGCAGTGAAGAAGGTGACACTGGCCACTGCAGACTGGTAGACCATCCGTAGCAGCCTAGTGCACACATTGAAAGATGACAGATGGACAGACGTTGAAACATATCCAACGTGCTGTTCCAGCGTGTATCCACCTCCAACTTCAGTTTGTTCACTGGATGACCCAGTTGCTGTTGCATGTGGCTCAGCCTCTCTTTAGCTGTAGTCCTTGTCTTGAAAAACCTCACAAATCGACCTGCATTAAGCGTCTGCCTTTAGTATGTTTTGTCACAAAAGTACGAGTTCAAATCCCATACAATGTTTTCGTATTTTTTTCTATTCAAAGGGACTAAATGTGGTGTGGTGACACACGTTTACTCAAGCAGGCTCCGTAGATGTATATACATATATATATATATATATATATATATATATATATATATATATGTATATTTGTATTGGAGACTAATTCGAGACTTTAGTAGGAACAGAGCCAGGTGTGGTCACAAGTTGACGTGGTTATCCGTCCCGTGTTAAAAAGAGACGGCAGTCTGTCTGTCTGCTGTATTATTTTATTAGAAATCCTCAGTGCGTTCATAGTGAGTTGGGATAGCTCTCGTCTTTCATTTATTTTGTCACGATGATACGTGTCATAAATCACGCAGGACACATGTTACTACCCTGGTAGTAAGTGGTAGTTTTACTGAACCGGAAAACGTTGCATGTTACATAGATGTCAGGGGTCAACCAATCAGAGATGACTTCTAGATAATTCTAACACTGAATTCTAATACTATTATCACAATGTGTTCGACTCCCATGAAAATGTTAATTTTTTTATAAGGCCATTCAAAAGGCCGAATATTTCTTCTGATACATGTTTACTGAAGCAGGCTTCATAGACCAAATGTATTCAAGAGTTTTTATTAGAGATGTATTAATTAGAGACTTTAGCAGGAAAAGCTCTCTTCCTGTTTACAAACACAAGCAACGTTTAAAGTGATGGTTCAGAGTAAACTTCACCCTGAGGTAATTTCCACCAATAATCCAGCCAAATACCCCCTCAGATGCATTTTTAGCGATGGTCAATATATATCAAGTTTAGGGGTATCAGCCGAATGGCTTAGTACTGGAGTGAATGGTACAGTGTGTACATCTCGTAAATTACCCCACTAATAATGCATGGTTTGTTACCCAACTTCTGTAGTAGTACATATATGGTCTGTACTCACAAAACGAGGCATTTTAAAGTTTGTAAGTACACCAGGAGTTTATTTAAAAGAGCACTGTCCTGATAGCTTGGGGCAGCCGCGGCCTACTGGTTAGGGCTTCGGATTTGTAACCGGGGGGTGGCCGGTTCGAACCCCGACCGGTGCGAACGGCTGAAGTGCCCTTGAGCAAGGCACCTAACCCCTCACTGCTCCCCGAGCGCCGCTGTTGCAGACAGCTCACAGTGTGTGCTTCACCATCACTGTGTGAGTGTGTCACTAATTCACGATTGGGTTAAATGCAGAAGACCAAATTTCCCTCACAGGATCAAATGAGTAATTCTTCTTCTTCTTCTTTCTAGCTTCAACTCTCTGTTGCTAAGGCTACCGCTGCGTCGACGTCACTTCCGTCCTTCCGGAAAAGTTCGTACAAACTTTAGAATGCCTCGTTTTGTGAGTACAGACCCTATATGTACTACTACAGAAGTTGGGTAACAATCCATGCATTATTGTGCTACACTGAGGATCTTCTTCATTCTTGGTGGCAGGGAGGCAACTGCTATGATCAAGCTCTTCTCCAGGCACAGTCTGTTTCTCTGCTTTGTTTTGATCACAGTCATTGAAGAGAAGGAGGGCTCACATAAATATGTGGAGGCAAAGGGTAGTAGCTGCTCCAAAGCTTTCTGTCCCAGGTCAGGGTACTCCTACGGCAAACTTCATCTGGAGGCCACGATCAGATGACACTTCCAAGAGTTTTTCCTGATAGGTGACTGGGAGCTTGCTTCGGTTTTCTTCAGACAAGAGAAATGGGTTTCTTACCCAATCCAGCTGTGCAGATTTTTCCTCAATGTCAGGAAAGTAGGAATGAAAATCCTGAATCAACTTGGTCAAATGTCCCACTAAGACCAACTTGACTGGAGCTCTGTCCACATCCTCACTAGAGAGAAAATTATCCAGCTGAGGAAAGCAGGTGAAATCCTCCTGTGCACAGGCCCTTCTCCACAGCTCTGCTTTCTTCAGGGAGCCACCCACCTTGTCATACATGTTTAAAATGCTGGTGTCCTTGCCCTGCACAGACATATTCAGTTTGTTGAGTTTGCTGAATATATCTGCCAGATAGCACAGCTTTACAAGCCAGTATGTGTCCTGGAACAAGGTGGCATGGGGAGATCTGTGCTCAATCAGAAAGGCGTGTACTTCGGATCTTAATTCCAACAGTCGGTTGAGTATTCTCCCTCGAGAGAGCCAGCGCACTATTGTGTGCAGCAGCAGTTGTGTGTGTTCAGCTCCCATATTTTCACAGAGACGACGAAACAGGCGTGCATTAAGTGGCCTTGACTTAATGAAGTTGATCACTTTGATGCTGCTGTTCAAAACGTCATGTAACACAGGGCTCATTTTCTTGGACGCCAATGCCTCCCTGTGTATGACACAGTGAGTCCACATCACGTCGGGGTTTTCTTTTTTAATGCGCGCTATTAGTCCTTTAGCGCTGCCCGTCATTGATGCTGCTGGTGTCCGTACAGACGCTGCTGCAGGATTTCCAGCTCAAACCGCTTTCACAGAAAGCGGCATTGACAACATCAAATATGTCCTCTCCTGTTGTTCTCCCTTCCAAACTTTTACAGAATAGGATGTGCTCATAAATGTCGTCAGTATCAACGTACCTCACAAAAGCAACAAGTTGTGCATTTCCACTGACATCTGTGGATTCATCCAACTGGAGTGAAAAGGAGTTGCCCAAAAGTTTTCCCACAACTTGCTCGACAATGTCTGTTCCCATTCTATCTACTCTGCGGCAAATAGAGTCATTTGACAAGGGCACAGTCTTTAATTGCTCCGCTGCATTTTTGTCCAGCATAGTCTCAGCCAGCACTACAGCCGCTGGAAGGAGCAGGTCTTCAGCGATAGTGAATGGCTTCTTGGCTTTAGCTACCAGCAAATACACTGCATAAGAGGCCTCCAGGGCTTTGGCTGATGTTGTGGAGGCCTTCCGCATCATGTCTTGAGATGATCTGAACTCAGATAGTTTCCTCTTAAAAAAATCAGGTGGCTTACCGACGTGACATCCATGTTTTGTTTTGAGATGACGCTGCAGATGTGCTGGCTTCATGCTACTGTTAGCCAATTTCTCCCCACAGAAAAAACACAGTGCCTTGGGTGGGTGGCAACTTGTGGACGTAAACCCAAATAAAACATAATGGTTTGGCCAACATGGTTTGGCCTTCTTTGCCACTTGTCCCTCCATGTTTTCAAAATTGCCGCTATTCTTCAACCAGGACTCCATCGTTTGAGTTTTGACAGTGATTGACAGGCAATGGCAGCTGGCATGTGACAGGTTGGGTCGGACCATTCAGGCAAAAGTACTATTCGATCATCGTGGGTACTAATCGATTGATATTCGAATATTCGACCCCCCCCCCCCCCCCCCGCCCCCCCCCCCCAAGAAGAGATCAGCCGTGACTTTTCAGAACTCTGTCTTTTTATTTTGACAGTAATGTAATTCACAGTCCATCCATCCATTCTCCTGCCGCTTATCCGGGGTCGGGTCGCGGGGGCAGCAGCCTAAGCAGGGAAGCCCAGACTTCCCTCTCCCCAGCTACTTCGTCCAGCTCTTCCTGGGGGATCCCGAGGCGTAATTCACAGTGCAAATTCATAAATATTAAACACACAGGATATTATTATTAAGTGCGCCGCCGCCTCCAAAGCGACAGGACAGCGCGAATCATCCTGACACATTGAACATTTGAACAACATGAACAACAATATGCCCGTCTTCAGAATCCGAGCAATAGTTTAAGACTGCAGCCTATTCCATGTTTTTATTTAGAAAGATCAGCATGTCCACATGCTCGTGATGAAGACGGGAGCAAAGTCTGTTAACAATAAGTCCCGCCGTGGAAAACACCCTCTCCGATGGCACAGATGTGGTGGGCACACACAAGTATGTGTGTGCTCTTTTGTACACAGTCTCTTGCCCCGTGGGATTATTTAGAACCTGAGTGACCTTAAATAGTAATTTAATTTTCCTGGGGGCTAACCTTCCCCAGGTGGCGTTGTCGCAACCATTCAGCCCTCGTTCCGCCACAATCTGTTATATATAAAAAAGGATCTTAGAAAGAGGGGTCGTGAGCACATCCAAAGGTAATCCACAGGTGCTAGACAAGTGTATTAGATATGAGACAAAAGGTGGGTCTGCACACGTTTTTTTTTTACATTTATTTACTTTACAGGCATTATTTACGTTCAGGCACATAAAATGTTCAGGCATATAAAAAAGGGAAAGATTTTAAAACTATATACAATGATTTGTATTCACAATGTTTATTTACAATGTTCTACACGTCCAGGCGGCGCACCCTGAATCTTGTGTAGTGGCTATGAATGTTCAGGTCCCTTTGCTGAAACTAGAGGATGCTTGACAGGTCACATAGAACAGACTCAGGGTTCCTTGAATCCTCTGCCACATACACATGCCAAGGGCTTAGGCCTGTTATAGCGTTCACTGCTCATGTGAGAAGGAAATATCAATGGAAATCAAATTGAACTCTGGAAGGAGTTCCCCCACTAACACCCATTGGATAAATGAGATGATAGGTAGATGGATAGATGCAAAGAAGTCAATCTCTCCTTCCTTTTACTGACGTATTCAACAGTTGTATGGCCCTGTGTAGGAATCCTTAGTCTGTCAGTTGTGCATGGCAGTGTGCATAGTCTCCAGCTGATCATGCTCTTCTGCTTCATGATAGTGCTATGGAGTGGATGACAGTCAATGTCCATGATGGTGAGCATTTGTTTTAGGGTCCTTTTGTCCAGTACTGATGTGATACACTCAAGTTCAGCACCCACAACAGAGGCAGCTTTCTCCCTGTCCAGATGCCCAGCATCCCTCTTCTTAGTGCTACCTCCCCAGCATACCACAGCATAGAGGAGAATGCAACAACAGACTGATAGAACATCCAGAGGAGCTTGCTGCAGACATTGAAGGACCGCAGCCTCCTCAAAGTACAACTGGCTCTGCCCCTTCTTGTAGATTGCATTAGTGTTAGTTGACCAGTCCAGTTTGTTATCCAGCAGTATCCCCAGGTACTTGTAGGTAGTTACTCCCTCCACATTTACTCCCTCAATGGAGACTGGCAGCAGAGCAGGCTTGGACCTTCGCAAATCCACTTCCATCTCCTTGGTCGTAGCTATATTTAGTTGTAGGTGGTTGAGCTTGCACCGTTGCACACCATTGCAAGTCCTCCACCAGGCCCCTGTTCTCCCCCTCCTGCCCATCCCTAATACCCCCCACAATTGCAGTATCATCTGAATACTTGTGCATGTGGCATGACTCTGTGTTGTAGCAGAAGTCAGACGTGTACAGGGTGAACAGTACAGGAGAGAGCAGTACCCTGTGCCCAGGGAGCGTGTGCTCATAAGACGAAAAGCGTCCTATTTTGCCAGAGCTTCAAACTTGAGTGTTCACTCTCTTGGCTGTATTCAGGTTTACTTGTTTTACTATGTGTGACTTTAGTTATGCTGTTAAAAAAACTTTTTTTTCAGATTTGCTATATGTTACAAAATAGGTAAACTGAATAAAACTGAATTCACTTTTGAAAGTGTTTGTTACACTTGTGTCGCCATGGGTTCTCATGGGTCAAGATGTTTCCTCAGTATCGTCTCTAACCATTGAACCTAAGAAGAACTACTAGAGTTCACTACAACAATGGGTAGTCTGTGGCATCATGGTATTTTCTCTGTAATCTGCAGAACTCACAAAGCCTGCTCCACCTCAATTTGACCACCTGACTACAATACCGTACAATAGTAAGCTGGAAAGCTTAGAGGACATTCAACAAATTAAACTGCCTTTCCATGTGTACATTGGTGAATACCATCTGAAATCTTTTCACCCAATAAAAGTGTCTACAAAACAAGAACACAAGAGATGTATTCGATTAGAGCTTTTTGGTATTTCTTGCATCCCTAAAATTGGTTCATGAACTTGTGATTGAGTCTATTAATGTATTTGCCAAGCCGTCTTCTCCCCATGGGAAAAAAAATCCTTTGTCCCACGCATGAAGAGTGAAGGGACTATTCAGAGACTGTCCGTTGTCAATGTGTTGGTGAGCGATAGAGTGAAGGGACTATTCAGAGACTGTCCGTTGTCAATGTGTTGGTGAGCGATAGAGCGAAGGGACTATTCACAGACTGTCCATTGTCAATGTGTTGGTGAGAGATATTTTAGATACGCAAGTAAGGTCTATGTGTGGGAAACACTGCATCAGCTTGGTGGCTAGAATGACAGACAGACAGACAGAGAGACAGACAGACAGAAGTACCTTCATAATCCCACAGGGAAATTGCTTTTGTTACAAATACTCCAGTGGAATGGTAAAATTGTAAAAGGGAAAAAAAACGTATAGAAGTAATCACATCAATATGAAATACTAAAATATGTAAAAATATACATAAATCTAGGCATACACTATAAAAAACAAATAGCATGCACAATGTGCATACATACAATATATTATAAATATAAAGGTCAGTGTCCAATGTCCAAGTTATAAAGTGATAAGTGACCACTTAAAGAGAGGGGTTGGCTGACTGAGGGAGATGTTATATAGTTTGATAACCACAGGCAGGAATGATTTCCTATGTCGCTCTGTGGTGCATCTCGGTGAGAGGAGTCTTCTGCTGAAGGAACTCCTCCGCTGAGCTAGGGTGGAAAAGATAGGGTGAGAGGCATTGTCCATGATAGACCGTAGCCTGGACAGCATCCTCCTATCTGCCACATCGTCAGGGTGTCTGTGGTGTTATTGTATGTGTTTTATAATGTCTATTATAAGTGGTTGTGGGAGGTCTAGCATGGTAGACACACAAGGGGCGCTGTGGGACATGTAAGAAAGAGTATGTTAAGTTATACTTTAGCTGAAGAAGAGGTACATAGAGTTTTTCCTACATTCAGTACGTGGTCTCACACTATATATTAATACAGCAAACACAACAGTGTCCAGCTCCTCCCCCATGATGTCGCCGGTCCTCTTGATGAGTCTAATAAGTGTGACGGCCCCAGGCCCCACCCGGGTGTGTGTGTGTGTGTGTGTGTGTGTGTGTGTGTTGTGACGGCCCCAGGCCCCACCCGGGTGTGTGTGTGTGTGTGTGTGTGTGTGTGTGTGTTGTGACGGCCCCAGGCCCCACCCGGGTGTGTGTGTGTGTGTGTGTGTGTGTGTTGTGACGGCCCCAGGCCCCACCCGGGTGTGTGTGTGTGTGTGTGTGTGTGTGTGTTGTGACGGCCCCAGGCCCCACCCGGGTGTGTGTGTGTGTGTGTGTGTGTGTGTGTGTTGTGACGGCCCCAGGCCCCACCCGGGTGTGTGTGTGTGTGTGTGTGTGTGTGTGTGTTGTGACGGCCCCAGGCCCCACCCGGGTGTGTGTGTGTGTGTGTGTGTGTGTGTGTGTTGTGACGGCCCCAGGCCCCACCCGGGTGTGTGTGTGTGTGTGTGTGTGTGTGTGTGTGTTGTGACGGCCCCAGGCCCCACCCGGGTGTGTGTGTGTGTGTGTGTGTGTGTTTGCTTGTTTGATTGTTTGTTGCAGGGTGCTGGATTGGATCCGATTGGAGGCAGCTGGCCACTGTCTCCAGGCCTTTAAAACCCGCCCTCCTGAGGGGTTTGCTCTCTCATTTTCCCTTGGCAACATGGAGGAGCTGATCACCTTGGTTTGGGTTCTCTGGGTTTAGTTCTATTATGTTAAGTTGACCTAGTAGTATGTTTTCTGTCAGCTCCTTTGGTTTAGTTTAGTAAAGATTTGGTTATATTGTTTCCTTTTGGATTCATGTTGTTAAAATAAATTATACTTTTTCATTTAACTCCCTACATGCTTCCTTAGTTTTGTGTGGTCTATGAGCCGGATCATAACAAATTGGGGGCTCGTCTAAAAAGAGAATAGGTTGTAAGTGGTTGTTGTTTGTTTGTGGTTGTTGTTTGTTGTGGGTTCGCGCGTTCCCTTTGTGCCGGCAGGGAAGTGGCGGGACTGATGGGTTTCCCCAGGGAGTGACGTCATCCTTGGGATTCCCTTTTCAGCGTCTAGGTTAGGAAGCTTATGTTGGGATTTGGAATGTGGTTAATTATTTTTCTTGGTTATGTAGTCCAGGGAATTAAAGGATGTAGTGCAGATTTTGCCTTTATCGATTTTGTGAGACAGTCGCGGGACAGGGAGAAGTGGGCACTGACCGTTTTTATGCGCATAATGCACCTGTTGAGATGACTCCCCTGTAGGCATAGCGCGGTTCCTCTTTGGGATTCGTGTGCAGTACATGTAGTGTGGGGTGAAAGTGGTTGGAGCCATAGACCGCGGAAGCGGCCGGGCCAGGGGGGCCGTGGCCCGGGTAACTTTTTGAAATGATTATTAAAAAAAAAAATGTTGGCCTGCAAGTTTTTTTTCAACTCAAAACCTGTCGACAAGATCAAACTTAAACACAACCGATGCTATAATATTTTAATCCAGCGTTTTCCTAAACCAATATTTTTCACGTCACACGTCATGCGTGAATGTTGCAAAATGTAGGCCTATAACAGCCCAGCACTGAAAATCGCGCGGAAGAAGTAGTGATTGTGGTAGACTGCGGAGATTGTCGGTGGCGTGGAATAGCCTGATGCTATCTAAATGAAAAGGCACAAACCAATTTTCGAATATTTCAAAGCAAAACAATCAAAAATCGCAGCATCATCTGATGGGGCAATTTGCGCACTTCTGTGCTGGCATATTTTGGACTTGGGTTATTAGTACTGTTGGCTGTTTGGACATTTAAAGTAAAATCATCCTGGCAAAGTGATGTGCATCCGCATTCTCTCTCTCTCTCTCTCTCTCTCTTTCTCTCTCTCTCTCTCTCTCTCTCTCTCTGACCAAGCACCACAGAACGTGCACTTCTCTGTGTTCAGTGTTTCTCATAGTGCTTTTACTGTTTCCCACACATTGACGAGACTATGGCGCACCGCCATAGTTTCAATATCCTCCCGGACCAGAGCTAGTGAGCAGAGCTGAGCGGTGCGAATATTCCGCTCCTCTCTCAGATGGCTGTTCTGTCGGCCGCTCCTCGCTCTAAATAGCGTCCGACCGCTCCGCTCATTTTCGCTCCGCGCTCCACTTAAAAATCATGCCGCTCCACTGAAATCGCTCCACGCTCGCTCCAATTTAAATGAGGGAGAAATAATCTACTACGAATTGCCACCTTAAACAGAAAACGTACATCCTAAAGAACCAAAAGCAACGGCAATATATTTCAGTCATAGAACATTTATTTTAATAGATAGACAAATGCAACAAGAAGACACACGTTTGGAATCGCGGTATCGGAGTGAAACTGGAGCGGAACAGAGCGGCCGCTCCGGCGTCTAAATAAAAAAAAGCGCTCCGCTCCGCTCACTAGCTCTGGCGGACTCATTTGACCAAGGCAAATAAACTTCACTAGCAGCTCAATAATATGCCTACACAGGTGGGCTGCAGCGTTTAATATAAGGGGAAATCCTCGCGGCTGGATTGGCTCCCCAACGTTCGGTCCCCCCCCCCCCCCCCCCCCCCCCCCCCCCATCGCCATGGCAAGGCGATGGAGTGGAGTTATTGATTAATATTGGAGTATTTTAATGATATATCTCAATAAAAAAATCACCCAAATTATGCTAAAAAATCACCAAAATTATGCAAAACCTGTTTTCTCCAAAACAGCTGTTGTAGTATGACCATGAGGAGACTGTTGATGTGTGGAGTGATTTTGGAGTCATTATACTGTATAACAGTGGAGTTATTGATTAATATTGGAGTATTTTAATGATATATCTCAATAAAAAATCACCCAAATTATGCAAAACCTGTTTCTCCCAAACAACTGTTGTAGTATGACCACGGGGAGACTGTTGATGTGTGGAGTGATTTTGGAGTCTCAATACAGTATAACATTGGAGTTATTGATTAATATTGAAGTTATTAATGATATATCTCAATAAAAAATCACCAAAATTATGCAAAACCTGTTTTCTCCAAAACAGCTGTTGTAGTATGACCATGAGGAGACTGTTGATGTGTGGAGTGGTTTTGGAGTCATTATACAGTATAACATTGGAGTTATTGATTAATATTGAAGTTATTAATGATGTATCTCAATAAAAAATCACCAAAATTATGCAAAACCTTTTTTCTCCAAAACAGCTGTTGTAGTATGACCATGAGGAGACTGTTGATGTGTGGAGTGATTTTGGAGTCATTATACTGTATAACAGTGTAGTTATTGATTAATATTGGAGTTATTAATGATATATCTCAATAAAAAATCACCAAAATTATGCAAAACCTGTTTTCTCCCAAACAACTGTTGTAGTATGACCATGAGGAGACTGTTGATGTGTGGAGTGATTTTGGAGTCATTATACTGTATAACAGTGGAGTTATTGATTTTTGTTTGCAGTGTCTTTTATGGAATTGCAATTTGCAGACGGTCCCTGAGCACTTGTCAGACCGCCGGCTGCACGTAGAGATCAATGTTATCCGTGCAGCTCGGAGGACGGCTTGCTTTTGTAAAAAAAAAAAAAAAGGGGTTTTGGTTCTTGTAGCTCGTACTAGTCTATGCTGTTATGATGTGAAAGAGGCATCATTTGTGTTTGAACAACGTTTCGTCTCAGACATATTGATCCCGGAAGTCCGAATCTGTGAACATCTTTCTAACTTTACCGAAGTCTGTCGTTTACTTCACTGTGCCATTCATTCTGACAACACAAACACACACACGTTGGTTTAGTTTAGTAAAGATTTGGTAATATTGTTTCCTTTTGGATTCATTTTGTTAAAATAAATTATACTTTTTCATTTAACTCCCTACATGCTTCCTTAGTTTTGTGTGGTCTATGAGCCGGATCATAACATAAGTTTGTTGGTGTCTGGGGGACTGGGACCTTCACGCCACTGCTCCATCATGTGACGGCGAAGAAGATCGCACTGGCAACAACAGACTCATAGAACATCCTCAGCATCGTCCTGCAGATGTTGAAGGACCTTAGCTCAACAAAAATAATCAGCTTTGGCCGTTCTTGTAGACAGCCTCTGTAGTCCGGCAGCCAAATGCCATAATTTAGGTGAACCTGGTTTTGTCGGTTAAAGTTTTTTTTTTTGCTGTTTCTTGTTGCCAAGGGGTAACTCAATAAGATTAGAGAGGGTGCCCGGTGATATCCCTTGGGCAATTCTCAATAATGAGCCTTTCTTGTTCAATGTCCTGAATATAAGGCGAGATACTACAGGTGAATAGGGTAAAAAAAATTAACAAGTAGATATCACTATGAAACTTCACCAGTTGATTACTTAGATCAATATGAAAAATAAATGTATTATAAGTTTTCTGTAATTTAATGTTTGGATATGCAAATTAGGCATGATGTAATTAAATATGCACTGATTTGCATAAACTTTAAAAAGTCAAATCTGAACATTGGATAAAGCTAGTTTCATTTTTTTTTAATTTTGTTGACATATTAGATGAAAAGTATTTTACACAGGGAATTCTGGATCTCTAATTTAGTTATTCAGTAGGCCTAAATCAGAAAATACTGCCAATAGCCTTTAAAAAAAATAATTTTCGCCATGTTTTTAGGAATGAAATGTCATAGAAATCAAGCTAAGAATAATATATTAACAAATCCCTCTGTAAAAACCTTCTAAATATGGTTAGGTATAAGACTGGAAAGTTATAGGTGAGTAGGCTACTCATATCAAATGCAAATCAACTCAAATAAAATGTACTAAAACACAGTTTTCTGTCTGATAGTTATTCAGACAGTAGGCAATTTGGAAAATGTAACCCTTTTTTATGTCAATTAACAAATTTATGTATTTCAGATATAGTTCTGATAATTGTCCAATTCTGGCTCACTCGTTGTTGAACATCCTACCCTAAAACATGCACAGAACATTGTGCAAGGCACACCATTCATCTGGCAACTGCATCTGTTAGAGCTACAAGGGGTTTCACTCTTACAGCCACATCTGATCATCTCCAAAATATAGTCTGGTGCAAGTTTGACATTTTCTGGTAGACTCGTTGGGCTCAGTAGCTTATTGCTTATGTCTTTTTTCCATGCATATTCTTCAGGGTTCAGTCTTGGAGGAGGATTTATATTGAGTGTTCGCCACAAGACTGCTTGAAAGTGGGCCCTCTTCACATTTTCAATAAATGCTTCTGTAGTTGGTGGAAGAGCAGCCAAATTTGCTGAAGATGTATGACCTTTTCCATTCTTTGCCCCCCATACTACCAACCTTGTGTGTGACATGTTCTTGCTGTTCTTTATGCCATAACAGGCCGATATGAAATCAGTGGTTTCATCAATGACTTGTTGGAATGGCCCGTCCACATTTCCAATAGCTGATAATTTATACCCAGCTTTCAGGGTTTTGATGACTGAGCCTTTTCCAATGCCAAAATAACCCGCCACAGTGTCACATCCTGATATGGCATGGGCTGGTAAAAGGTTTTTTAAAATTTTTTACAAAGTTTATGCTAATCAGCGCATATTTAATGACATAATACCTAATTTGCATATTATAACATTCAATTACAGAAAACTTGTAATACTTTTTTTTTTCATATTCGAGTAAGTAATCAACTTGTGAAGTTTCATAGTGATATCTGCTAGTTAATTGTTTTACCCTATTCACCTGTAGTGTCTCGCCTTATTTTTAGCACATTGAACAAAAAAGGGTTAATATACGGAATTGCCCAAGGGATATCACCGGGCACCCTCCTAAATCTTAAAGAGGTACCCCTAGTCTACTAGATTCTGCAAAAAAAAAAACTTTAACCGACAAAACCAGGTCTGACCCCATGGCTGCTGCACTACTGTTTTTGTGGTCCAGTCCAACTTGTTGTTGAAGTACACCCCCAGGTACTTGTACTCCTCCAGTGTCGACAGGAACCCCCTGGCTGAACACAGGGGTCACAGGTGTGTTTCCCCTCCTCAGGTCCACTAGGAGCTCAACTGGTGGGTCGCCACCCCAAAAAAAATTATGAAAAAAAATCCTGTACTTTTATTTTGAAAAGGATCAGCAGACTGCCATCTATTTTTTTATTGCCTGAATAAGTCACTGAATAGCTTAATAGTACAGTTACTGAAGTGTTATGTTATGTAAAATAAATTTGAGAAGTTGAAAATGTTCCTTGATATGGGTGGCGGCTTGTGGAGCAGGGTGGAGGTTTGAAGTAGGTGGGATTGAATTGAGGTGGTGAGAGACAGACAGGGGGTCTGTAAGGAGGGGGAGGCACAGTGGCACTAGTTGTTGGGCAGCCAGCAGCAGCAGAGTCTTGTGGGTGAGGGGCCGCAGTATCAAACCTATTGAAGAAAAGGTTCAGTTCATTGACCTGGACCAAACAGCCCTCCAACCCAATGCTACCAGTCTTCTGGAAGCCTGTGATGGTTCCCATACCACTCCCTTGTGTTATTTTGCCTTGAGTACCCCCCATACTCTCCTCAGCTTGACACGGTTGCCCTCTCTGAACTCCCTCCTCTTGTCGTTCAGGATGTCCTTGGTGATCCAAGGTTGTTTGTTAGTGTAACAGGCGACTGTCAGCGCTGTCGACATAGCAGTCCACACAGAAGTTAATGTAGTCTGTGATGCACTCTGTGAGCCCATCAATGTCCTCCCCCTGAGGCTCACAGAGTGCAGGCCAGTCAGTCACCTCACAGCAGTACCGCAGTGCCTCATAAGATTCCTCTGACCACTTCCTCACAGTCCTTGTGGTCACAGGCTTCCTCTTCACCAGAGGCACATAGCAGGGTTTGAGGTAAACCAGATTGTGATCCGACCTGCCCAGAGGGGGGAGAGAAGAAGAGATGTATGCCTCCTTAATGTTGGCATACATCAGGTCCAGGGTCCTCACCCCTCTGGTAGGACAGCTCACATATTGCTTAAATGTCGGTAGAACTCTATCCATGGTGACGTGGTTAAAGTCTCCCGACATGATGATGAGGGCACTGGCATGTTGAGTCTGTAGTTCAGTGATGGTGGTGTGTATAGGCAGCTGTTGGGTTTGCAGAGGGAGGGATGTACACCATGATGATGATGACGTGCGGGATCTCTCTAGGTAGATGGTATGGATTTAGTCCAATGGCAACAGCCCCCCCCCCCTTTTCGCTTACCGCTCTTGGTACAATCCCGATCCGCACGGACGGTGTGCAAGCCATCGACAGATACGTTTGGGTCCGTAATGTCCTGTGCAGCCATGTCTCAGTGAAACACATCACACTGCATTCCCGGTACTCTGCGTGGCTCTGTGTTAGCTCGTCCATTTTGTTATTAAGGGATTGTACATTCCCCATAACAAGAGAAGGGAGACACCAGTGGCGGCTGGTGAAGAATATTCTAGGTGGGGCTGTGCCATATTCAGTCAATTTCAGTAACCATCCCAATACATTGAACACAAACTACAGGAAACGAGTGCTCCGTGAAATAGTCAATAATTATTTAATGCCAATATTAAAAAGTTGAGGCATTCTAACACAAAACATAAACAACATATTGCACAAACACAAGCTTTCCATTTTTTCATTTGAAATTGAATTTGTAGTCACTTTGGTCTCTATGAAATTACAGTAAACATTTTATATACTAAACACTCAAGAAAATAATCAGCAGATTAATAGGTAGTGAAAATTAAGGACTAAAAAATAATAAGGTCAACTATATACAACTGTATACAACTATATACAGACTCGCCCTGACTCGCCCCTGCATTCGCTCGCTTGGGGCGATAAAGTAATCACCCATATCGGCATGGATTTGAGGACGCTGATTGGCCAAATTGTATGTCATGACTTCACATCTTAAATTAGTAATTGGCTAAACAGTTACACAGACCCGCCTCCTTGGGGCGATTTCTCCATCGCCCCAGAGCTGTTGAAGCATGGGACACGGGACGTGTAGGAAAAGCATACATCTTGCACAGATGATTTTCTATCATATTTTACACATATTACTGGGTACAGTCATATTTCAAACACACAAATATTAACAATTTGTATAATTTATCATTATTAGTTTTATTTATTGATTTATGTATTTATTGTGGGTCAAGTGGGGGGCGGTGCCCTAGCGCCCTCTATGGGCCAGCCGCCACTGGGAGACACGACTTAAATCTTCTCCTTTCCATACACCCGTCCTGTCCAGACCCTCTTCCCCGACGTTGCTTCCCCCTCTTGCTTCATGAACCACTTGTCATAGTAGGACATTGTACGAAGCTCGATCACTATTGAAATACAATATCAATAGCATGTAGCTCAATTCTAATAAAACAAATCTAACCTACTGCAGCTTTAAATTGGAGAAAAAAAATCCCAATTGATATTGGTTTGATTTGGAAAAAAACTTCAAATCATCAGTGCTTCTCACGGTTTTCAAGAATTTGCCCATTGGTTATGCACAGAGGTTTAGAGCTGTATCTTTTGAAACCTCCACAATGTACGTTTTGGGTTGGTTCATAATTTGCCCCTTGCAAGGCATAGTATCACACACAAAGTACTACATACTTATGCACTGTGGTGTTTATGTGGTGTTGCAATCCCATCAGAAGGGGACACCGGCACGGGAGACGACAGTGAGCACTGAATAAAATCAACCGAGCTGATAGATTAAACCAAAATATAGATTTTTTTATATTCAGTTGTTAACAAGTGAGCAGGCACAGTTCAACAGAGAGCAATACACTTTATACAGCTTTCTCAGAAAAGCAGTATTGTTGGCATGTGCCTTTTATAGGGTAAGGTAAACAACTCTGAAGGTACAGATGACCCAGACAGGGATATTGAAATACGACTTAAGATAAGGATAGACACCACCACTTTCCATTCCATTCTTTCAGACGAAACAGTCTCTGCTCCTTCCCAAGGCCTTGAGATCTTCCGTGGCCCAGACAGACAGGGAGTGTTGGTCTAACGTGAGGCCCACCACTTGGGCTGTACCCAGGTATTCACACATAGAGAAAAACAAGTATATCAATCATTAGTAGTGTCAACAATTATCTATTCGGCGATGCATGGCAATGCGGGGCATGCACGATTCAGCATCGATGTGACAACGTGCCGTAATCGATTATGTCGCTGTTTTCGGGGCTTGAGTGGACCTTTTCGGGCCCCTCGAGGCTTGTGAAGTTTCAATCATTTCCGGAGCAACGTTGCAATGTAGCTACATAAGCAGCGGTGCTAGCTAGCACAACAACAACACTAAGGACGGCTGAGGCGGAGGGAGATGACCGCGAAAGACGGGTAATTTAAAACACACCCAAAGCTTGGAAAGCGGACATCTGTGCATTTCAGATTCTACGAAGTTAATTGGAAACTAGACAAGACTTACAATACGGTGTGTAAAACCAAGCATGTTGGCAATACCACTAACTTCATGAACTTTGAACTTTGAATTTGTTGATCGTTGGCATGCTGAGTTGGCTTCAACAACATGTTGATATTTTGTTGTATGCAGCTGATGTGATTGCCAGATAGGAATCTCATCTCAGGTATATACTGTCATTGTCTTAAAGCCACTCCGGCCATTGATTGACCCCTGATATTTTCATTTTATTTGAAAAAAGGAGCACATTCGTACACTTTTGGCCCAACTAATAAAGAATTGTACAGCTTTTACACAGAAGTACATGTCTTCAAACCTTCTTCCTGGTTTCAGGCGAGGGGTTTTGCTTGCCCACGTCCCTTTGTCTGCGGCTGGTTTATGCTTCTGTGTAGGGATTGTGGTCATTACATACGGATTACTAGCGAGTTAAAAAAAAGTTTACAGAAATGAAGGCAAAAGTTATATATATATATATATATATATATATATATATATATATATATATATATATATATATATATATGTTGTCGCCAATCAGTCGAAGCCTTTATCAATGTTGTGTTTACACCGTAGCGGTGTTTACGAGTGGAAACCTGGAAAAGCGATCTCCAGCCAATGCAGTTAGCAGACCAATCACAGCCAAAGCCGCTGCGTTGGGGTTGCGTAGAGTCCTTTAGAGCAGTGTTTCTCAACCTTTTTTGGCCTGAGTACCCCCTGAGCCTTCTTGTCACACCACGAGTACCCCCTCATACATACAACGCCTGCGATTATTCTCCAAAAGTAGAGCATAACTCAGTGGTTATTACATGAAAATCATTTTATTTAATATCCTTAACTTGAACATAAAATTCTCAGGCTTTCTCTTTCTTTTTTAACCTCAATTTAATTCAACATAAGAATAAAAAACATTTTCTTGAAATATAAATAATTAACCAAAATAGTGTAAATACTAAGTCAAAATAACCTTCCTTTTGTTATATCTAACTTAAACAAGTAGCATTTCTCTCTTTTTTAAGAATACATTAACATAGGCCTAACTCATGTAACATTCATCACAAACTGGAGTCTCCTTCATAAACAGTCCTCCATAAACATGCTTTTTAATAGTTAATATCTGAAACAAAACCTTTATGAAAATACTCACTACTGTAGTATAATCTGGTCTTTAGTGAGACACTTGAGCTTGCTTGTGTTTCATCAGCTTTGCTAGATCTGGGGACAATGTGGAAACAGCTGCTAGTAGGCTGTTCTCCACATCCAGCCTGTTCCTCTTATTTGTTTTTATGTTTGTCACAGCTGAAAAGGTCGCCTCACACATATATGTTGACCCAAAAGGTAAAAGTTCAATCGTTGCATGCTTTCCCAATTCAGGATATTCCTTCCCCACATTACACCAAAACTGTGTCAATGTCTTTTCTCTGTGTGCCACTTTCAAGCCCCGGTCAGAAGACACATCCAGCAGCTGCTCCTGCAGCATTGATTAATTGTATTAATTAATTCACCCCAACTGCTCTCAGTTGGGGTGAATGGGTCCCTCACCCAATCCAGGCTTTCTGACTTTTTATCAATATCCTGAAAGTATTGATTAAAGTCTGAGCTGAGCTTGGATAGATGTTCTTCCACCAGTTTTACCACTGGAGCCCTGCTGACATCAGTAGTGGCAAGATGTGCATGAAGTAATGGGGAATGGCTCACATCATCCTCTTCACATTTCCTTTGCCACAGAGTGAGTTTCTTTGTGAACCCTTCCACTTTCTCGTACATCCTCAGGACGTGTGACTCCTTGCCCTGGAGTGAGAGGTTGAGCTTGTTGAGTTTGGTAAACACATCAGCGAGATATGCCAGACGTGCCATCCAATTAGCATCCTCAAACACCACAGCAAGAGGATGCAGCTGCTCCTTCAAAAATGCAAAGACTTCGCTGCGAAGTTCATAAAGCCTGAGAAGCGTTCTACCACGAGACAGCCAGCGGACGTCTGTGTGAAGCAGTAGCTGGTCGTGTTGCGCGCCGCTCTCGTGGCAAAGAGTTTCGAACAGTCTGTGATTCAGTAGCCGGGATTGGATGAAGTTTATAATTTTCACAGTGTCATGCATAACAGCGTTTAGATCAGGGCTCATTCTCTTACTGGCCAGTGCTTCTCTGTGGATAATACAATGCATCCATTTAATGTCGGGGTTTACCTTTTTCACTTGTCCGAATAGTCCCTTCACGCTCCCGGTCATAGCAGCCGCGCCATCAGTATAGATGTGGCTGCATTGTTTCCACTGTATATCGTTCTCTTTGAAAGAACTGTCGATAACCTGAAACATTTTTTCCCCGGTTGCCTTTCCTGGCAGTCTTTTGCAAAACAAAATATGCTCGTTAATGTCCGACACATCTTTGTAACGAACGAAGGCCAGGAGCTGCGCTTCCCCGCTCACATCTGTCATTTCATCCAGCTGCAAAGCGAACTGACCGGCTTGTTTTATTTTGTCCACGACTTGTCCCGCATCCGCAATCCGACGGGCCACAGTGTTGTTTGACAGGGGAACTTTCTTCAATGTCTCAGCTGCTTTTTTGTCTATCATAATTTCAGCCATGCAAGTCGCTGCAGGAAGAATTAGTTCTTCAGCAATTGAGTGAGGAAATTTTGTTTGTGCTACAAGCAGCGATACGGCGTAAGACGCCATCAGGGCTTTGCTTGACACATTTGTGGCTTTCGTCATTGTATTCTGAATCTGACTTGACTTAAATTCTGACAGCTTTCGTTTGTAGTATTCTTCAGTTTTCCCTACTTTTGCAGGGTGCTTGGTGCTCTGGTGTCGTTGCAAATGTGCTGGCTTCATTGCACTGTTAGCCAGAATTTCACCACAGAAGAAACACTGAGGCTGCGGTAGTTCCGAAGACGTTGACGTGGTGAAACCATACAAAATGTAGTTTTCATTGTATTGCCTAGGTTTAGCTTTGGTCTCTTTCTTCCGTTTCTCTGCTGTCTCCTCCGAACCCCCTGGATCAAGAGAAACTGGACGTTTTAACCATTTATCCATCTGCACGTAGCAGCCAGACTTTTTGTAGACGTTATCGCTTGTTATGATTTTGTATTGTGTCACAGGTGTCTTCCCGGGGAAACGGGCAAACATACCGTTAGGCCTATTGATGAGCTCGACATGGGCTGAGAAGATTTATCTTCTCCAAAATGTTATTAAGTAAATAGCATATAAAAAAAAAAAAAAAAAAAAAAAAAAACTCCTAGTGCGCCGCGTACCCCCTGCAGTACCTCCGCGTACCCCTAGGGGTACGCGTACCCCCGGTTGGGAAACACTGCTTTAGAGAACCCTAGAGTCTCTCTAAAGGACTCTAGGGTTGCGTCGCCTCGACGCGCGTCTAGGATTTTGGGAGGTGCACGTCAAGGGTCTGTAAAGGGTCCGCAACCCCCCAGCGTTGCGTCGTCGCGGAAGCATAAACGAAGCATGATACGCAAGTAAGCAACCCAGCCTTCACAGTTGCCTGCGCTCGCGCAGGGGGCGGGTCTTACCTGAAAGTTAGTTTTTGATTGGTTCCACTTCTTCATGACGACATGAGGACAGGAAAAACGGACTCGTGTTTTTGTGACTTGTGGAGGTTCAGTGACAGTTCAAACCAGAAATCCTCATGAATCGTTTCACGACATATTTCGATCGTACTACTTGAAATACATATTTATCACTAATAGGAAATGTTAAAAAGGGTAAAAAAGTCGAATTTTGCCGGAGTGGGTCTTTAAAGCTGCTGTTTTGTTGAGAATAGTTGCACTTGACTTTACTGCTTGAAAAATAGTTTCACAGTAATAAGTGATTACTGTGTGTTGCACTGAATATTTTTATTGCTGGGTGCCTGTTGTTACAATAGTGTGACTATAATTACTGTGATTAAGTTTGCACAGGAGTTCAGGAAGTGCCTTGTCTAAGAGCTGCTATTTTACTGTGTGTAAAAAAAAACCCACTTATGGTCACTGCTGGAAAAATTGAATTGAATCGAATCATGAGAGCAGTGCCAATGCACACCCCTATAAGGGCCAATCAACATGGAGATGATTTTCGAGTGAAACCGCAAAGGTCTTGTGCGTTTAGGCCGACCGTAACGATGGATCCGGCGTTTTCGGTGCCTGAAAACGCACTTTTTTTAAACCAGGTCCCAGGGTGGAAAAGTCCAAAACGTGTCAGGTTTTGGATTCATGAGAACACCAGGAAGGTAAACGATGATGTCATCACCCCTCGACCCGCCCCTCTAGCTTTTGACCTCTTAAGACTGCGACGTCTCATAACAACAACAACACACAACGGTGGAATACAGCCTAACGTTGATGCTGACGGTGCTGCAGCAGATAATGACCCTTATTAACACGCTAGGGGGATATTTATTACGTTCGTAGTAATATATATAATATATAATACAGTAATATATGATACAACAACGTAGTTTGTTGTTGTTCGGTTACTTCTTCTTCTTGGACTGTCTGTTTGTGTTCAGCGCGCAGGCTTTATGCGCATGCTCCGCCTCTTCTTCGTTTTTCGGTGGATTTCTGTAGCTGAAACAGCGCCACACACAGGCCTGGAATATATACTACAGCGTTTCTAGAGCTAGGTGCGTTTCAGCAATGACTCCATCGTCGAAATGTCTGGCCCCCATGCCGAGAAAAATGGGGGGGGGGGGGTAAAAATCGTTTTCGAAATCTGGCTTCGTTTGGATGTGGCCTCAATCATGCATAAAAATATAGAGTAAAACAGGTACACAAATCAGATAACTTGCATGTAGTATAGGTGCTCAAAAAGTGAGTGCTCAAAAGAATGATGAGCAGAAAAAGGCCTGTGTGTTCATGTTCCACCACAGTGGTTAATGTTTGGTTTAAGCAACCTCACATGGCCGGTGTCAGACTGATTACTCTGGTTCTGGGTGAGGCTGCACACCTGTTAGGCTATGAGCACTCAATGCATACAGGTAAACCCAGCCATCACCACTCAGGGGATCTCAGACATGGCAGCACGCTCCCCCTGCTCTCTGTATTAGTGTACTGTAAACTTTGCAAATAGTCACTCTGCAGTGACCAAGGTGATGTGTAGCAGGGGACATTACTACATGTACAATGCAAAAATGTGGTGATGAAAGCGCTTTCATTTGCAGTATTGTGTGTGTACAGTGTGTGTGTTGGTGCTGACATTACAGTGAAAATCACAAGCGGTGTACAATTTATGGTGTGTTTTCCATCACCAAGCAGTGGTTGTTCTGCAAGAGAGAGTAGAGCTACAGAGCCTTCAACTTACGTGTGTGTGTGTGTGTGGTGCATGAGAGAAAAGCTATGTACGGTTATTTTCTGGTCTCTGCTAGTGTTGCCTGTAAACGAATTTCCAATTACTATCTGATGTCACACAGGTGGTACTGTTTGAATATCTGGGGAAAATAACAGCTTATTGCAGTAGGTGTCACCAAAGAAAGACATGAAAATCTACATCAGATATTACCACTTTAAGCCACAATATACGTATATAGACACTGCTTAGATTGTGATGCTATTTCACTGCTTTAATACAAGCCATTCAAAGTAGAAAAGAATGTTCATTGATAATATATTAATAAACTATAACTTTGACTCCTGAGACCCCTGAAATTCAGAATTGCCGCCTTCAACCATTTTCTTTTCCTTTTCTACATCTTCTGGTTTTCTGTGGAAAAGTATTAAGGTGAAATGACCAGTGCAATACTCATGGGATTTGCCAGTCAATATTTTCTTAACAATAGGTGCATAGTACAATTCTGTACAATCAAGGGCATCTGTAGCATCTATTCTGTGATCTATTCTATTTAACCAACACCATTTACATCAAGACAATTTGACTTTAATAAACAATTTTAACTGCAATTCTTTGAAAGTTCTTGTTTGGATAGTATACAGCTGAACCTCACCTGCAAATCCTCTGCATTTGTGACATAGTCTCTGGCAGTAATCTCCCATAGGTTTCTGGTAGTAGGAAACAAATAAGCCCACCAAAAATGGCCATGCTTCCCATAATTATGTATGGTAGTGCTGCAAAGTATTTTCCTGCAAAACAACAACTTATTACAAATTGTAAATCAAGGGTTAGTGAATATGTAGATCTACTACGAATTAAATTTTAGAAATGACCCCATACAACAACTCACCCAGGTAGATGATGAAGGGAGAAAGTATGGTGGCAATGCGTGCTGCCATGGAGCAGGTCCCCATGGCCATGTTTCTCACCACGGTAGGGAAGAGCTCAGATGTGACGGCATACACCACGCAGAATGCCGTGGTAATGCCAAACTTCCCCATCATCTCAAGGAAGATGGACAATCCGTGCAAATCTGGTTAAAAAAGATCACAAATCTAATGTAAATCACAAAACTCAAACAGTATTTTGCTAAATATTTGCAGAATATGACAAACACAAAACACTTGTCTCTACAAAGAAATATACTTAAATTTAAAATTATGATTCAAATGAGCATCATAAAGACACCATGTTGTAAAGATGTTGTAGGTGTAATTTAAGAACAAAATGTGTTTATTTCTTTGAAATGCCGAAACCATCTGGATAATAGTGAATGAAATACTCGGAAATATCTGTTCTGGTTAACTGCACTTGCCTCTGTCCTTGATATGTTTTTATTTTGACCACTCCCTGGTAATTTATGACTCTTCTGTAATTGTTATGGGGATCAATCACCTATGTATATATGAAGTAATGTTGCATACACCTAGGTATGCAACATTTATCAAAGACGTGGGAACAAGCCAGAGGATATATATACATGTACATGTAAGTACAGTATATATTCAAAAACATGTCTGTCCTCTCTCTTTGCAACTCCCAGATCTGACCTACAGCAGCTTTAAGGGTCTACAATGGAAACATCCTGCCACACAGATTTCTAAAAGTTACCTGTTGAAATCAAGCTAACACAGAGGATCATCACTCCTCCCAGGAAAAGCACGGAGGATTGACAGAAGTGTCTGGTGCAGTACTTCAACAGAACAAGGGCGATTAAGTATGCTGGCACCTCTGAGGCTGCAGACAGGAAACAGTTGATGTGAGGGTCCCCACTGAGATTTGACGTGTTAAGAATCAAAGCATAGTATGCCATGGTGATGATCATCCTTTAAGAAGGAAAACACACATTCAATTAAAGTGTAACCAACACTTATCCAAATTATCCTAACTGTTGTTACATAAAATAGACTTATTAGAAAGAGACAAAAATTCCACCCCATTAATTTAATAGGATTTGCTCAGTAGTGCAGACAAAAGCTCACGATATGGAGGCTGACATTGTGAAAATATGCCAAGATCCCAGGTAAATCAGGAATGTGTCAGCAGCACAGTGCATGTGAGTATATTGGATATGAAGCTTTATATTTTTGTATTTCTTGTTGTTTTTATTTCTTACAATACGTATAGAATGAATGGGTCTACGGCTCCTGGGATCTTCCATAGGCATTGCCACTAGTTCCATTAAGCACTGCTACCTCAACCTTCAAACAGAAGCCTGCCAGAAAGCCATGGAAGCCATGGTTAGGAATCGTACAAGGGATGCCAATTTACTGGCAAACCCTATAGCAAATACTACTTAAAAAGACAATTTTAAGTAGATCTATTGCATTTTCAAAAATTACATTGATTGAACATCATGCAGACTCACCACAAGAGACAGCACAGTAACAAAATGGAAAACATATTGCAGCTCTGAAGAATCATCAAAATGTTGTATTTCTTGTTTTTCATGGATAAGGCATCCTCGATCTGGTAATCATAAAAAAGCAATTATAACCATGACACCTCTATCCATTTCTAACTGTGATTATTAATTTGTTGTCCTTTCGTTGTTGTATTATTGTTATGCAGCTGCAATATTATTTGCACATAAGGCAAAGATTGAACATTGTACAAATTGTCCAAGTCACTGATTATGGATTTTAAGACAGTGTTGTTCATTTGCAAGTTCCATGATATATCATTAACAACAACCGGTTCCCTCTAGTTTGTATTTAAAGCCTAGAATACTGCGCTCACTTCTTTTGGTGTAAAGATGGTCTGTGGAGCTTCTACTTTGTTCTTCTTGGCAGCTTGTCTCAGTATGGCCTCTGCCTCCTCCACTCTCCCCTGAGAGAGCAGCCATCTTGGAGACTCTGGAATTAACCTTTTTTTTTTTTTTTTTTTTTTTTAAGTAAAAATAGTAGATAACAATTATATTGTGTTGTATTATACTGAATTATATTTGCATCTATTGTTATGCAGGGATCAACTGAACCCTGCATAACATCCATCCCCCCCTCCCCCCCCCCCCCCCCCCAAAAAAAAAAAAAAAAGAAAGAAAAAAACTTCCCCTCATGTGCACTTGTACCTCTTGGCACTTATATATATATATATATATATATATATATATATAGCAATGGTTAACCTCGCAACTCTAATGCTTGAACCTTGTTCTGATGACTTGCTTACTGTTCACAGCAATGACATGTTTCAACTTCTGATAAATGTACTTATTGTAAGTCGCTTTGGATAAAAGCGTCTACTAAATGCCCTAAATGTAAATGTAAATGTCAGAAAAATGTATGTATATTGGGATGACTCCTTCCTTGGCTGCCAGTTCCAGGGTTTGTGGCTCTCCTTCAGGTGCTTGTTGGGCATGGCAGGAGTTGTAACTGGGAGCACTCGTCTGAATGCCATAGCTTATATAACCTGCAGCGGCATCATAATGTAATGTGTACAGTAATTGTCAATGCCTTGGCCACGTTAGTGTATGGTAGTTAGTCACCTTCTTGGCTTTGTAGCCAGGACAGAAAATATACTCTGCCCATTAAATCAGCTTAAAGGAAGAGAAGGTAGGTGGTTGTTTTAGGACAGGTGCTATGACTGGGGATGTTTTAACCCTATATTTATCAGGATATTTTTGTATGTTATGTTTGCCCTGGGCAGTACTTTTGGCCTTTGTTTGACAAAATATTAATCTGATGGCCCTGGACAAACATTCACATGATAGCTTAGGACAAACATTAATATGATGACCCAGAACAAACTTTTATTTGTTGGCCTTGGACAAACATTAATTATATGTATGGTCATTATTATCATGAAGAAGGAGTTGCATGATAGTTGCTGTTGGTGCTGTTGGTGAGTACATAAGGAATTAGAACTTGGCTTGTAGCTATTCAGTTGGTAGAGCTGGTAGAGCTAATTCATACAGTTAGTAGTCACTCTCTGCTGTTGTTCCTGTTGAACAATAGGACTACAAGTAGCCACTTAGGGTGTTAATTAGTCAGTTTCGGCCTCTCAGGTGTATATATTAGCCTTGATTGCTGGGTGGAGCAATGACTGCACGATTAGCTTCCCTACAGATAAGTGCTAGTGTTGCAAGCATCAGCATCTCCTTTACCCCTGCTGCTACCCTCCCTAGCCCCACCTCTACAGCTATCCTTCCTTCCCCCCACTCTCACCTCTGCTAGACTTAACTGCTTTACCCCTCCCTCCTCCAAAGAGGTCCACAGACTGGTCACATCCACCCATGCGACCACCTGTCCCTTGGACCCTATCCCCTCCTCCCTTCTCCAGGCCATCTCTACCGACATCCTACTGTTCATCACCACCCTCATTGAGTCAAACCACTCCTCAAGAAACCTACCCTTGACACTGCTGATATCCAGAACTACAGACTGGTATGTCTTCTATCATTCCTTTCTAAAACCCTGGAACGTGCAGTCTCCAACCAACTGTCCTCCTACCTCTCAGACAACGACTTGCTTGATCCCCATCAGTCAGAGTTCAAGACTGCACAATGTACAGAGACGGCCATCCTGACGGTGACCGAGTCCCTTTGTGCCGCCAAGGCCTCTTCCCTTCGGTGTTTGTTCTCCTCGACCTGTCTGCGGCATTCTCCTCACCACTCTCGCTGATCTCGGCATTACCGACACTGCGCTAGCCTGATTCACATCTTGCCTTATGAATCGCACTTGCCTAACCGACCACGAGGAACCTTGGCATAATACTCAACAACCAACTGTCCCAAACATCACTGCAGTGACCCGATCCTGTAGATTTGCTCTTTACAACATCCGCAGTATCCAGCCATTCCTCGAAAGGGAAGCAACACAGCTCCTGACCCAAGCACTTGTCATTTCCCTCCTCGACTACTGCAACTTGCTTAGCCGGACTCACTGCAACTGCGATAAAACCTTTGCAGCGGATCCAGAAGTCTGCAGCACACCTCATGTTCAACTGACACAATTGCTCCCACGTGACCCTCCCTCTTCCATGACCTTCAATGGCTCCCTGTAGTGGCTCGTATCAAATTCAAGATGATGGTACTGGCCTACAAAGCTGTTAATGGAATTGCCCCTACCTACCTCCAAGTGTTAGTGACAGTCGACTGGTACCTCCATTACTAAAAGGAGGAAAAGGTTGGACGGCGAAATCACAACTCTTCTCCGTTTTGGCACCACAGTGGTGGAACGAGCTTCCTGCTAATGTCAGGACTGTGGTGTCACTCCCCATCTTCCGGAAGAGACTGAAGACTCACTTGTTCAGAGTTCACCTGAACCTTGCATAACAGCCATCCTCTATCTACCCCACCTCCCCCAACATACCCTCATGCTCTTGTATGTTATACGTCTTGGCACTTTATAGCTTCTATCCCTGGGCCACGAGGTTACTCAGCACCTCACCTTCATACCTCACCCTCATAATAGCACGCACTGTCACTTTACATTGTCACTTTCATATCGCCACTTTATATTTATCTTCAGGTCCCTTTTGATTTTCTATTTTTATCTTTATTTTTATATTTTATTCCATCTTATCTCAACCTTATATTCACTTTAATAACCTCATTTGTCATTCTCATTCCGTTTATTTGTCATTCTCATTCCGTCATTCTGTATGTGTGTGCATTGTTTTTAGTATGTGTGGGCCATATCACTATTTTTATGGCCTCTATTATCCTTTCTACCCTTCTCCATTTATTGTTTTGTTTTAAAAACAATAAATTGAATGCACTATTGTTGTGGCAGCTACTGTAATCTCGTCATGTCCTGCGATGTGATGATAATAAACACTTCTTGTATCTTGTATTTTGTAATTGCTATTTGTAACTTGGCACTTAGCCAGAGATGTTGTATTCTAGCAATGGTTAACCTAGCAATTGGAATGCTTGAAACTTGAAACACCTTCTTTGTCAGAAGAAGGTGAAACAATGACATGTTTCACCTTCTTCTGACAAATGTACTGATTGTAAGTCGCTTTGGATAAAAGGGTCTGTTAAATGCCCTAAATGTAAATGTAAGCTAGAATTAACACCAACAACCCAACAGGTAAACTAGATTTTGCTGGTTCTCGCAAATGTTTTACAGGTATTTTACCATGTCGTAAACAATGTTATAGGGCAGTTTCAACAATGGTCCTGGAGCAACAGTAATTATAATTTTGCAGGAACAGCAAAAACACGCTGTTTTCTTGATAATCTAGAAAAGGGCCTTGTGGGGTATCATCTGAATGAGCACAGTAGAGTCAAATTCCATCCATCTAAGCCAGGCCCACTTGTACGCTTATTTCTTGGCAAAGGTCTCTGCCCTACTGAGCACATAAACAGTATTACGTTATTTACAATTAGAAGACAGTCTTTACACAAATCAAACATTTACACTGGAGAGAGCAAACTTCAATCTAAATGCTGGACTCAACCAGAGAGGGGACTTACCACCAGAGAGGGATATATATCAGGCCAGAGGCAGCCATGGGCACCAAGAGCCACCGCCAGTCCCGGAGGAAGTAGGCCACCGCTGGCAACACCATGTTGCCCAGAGCCGAGCTGAAGAACACTCCCATTGAGCAGAATGCCAGTCGGGCTGCAGGACTCAGAATTTCAGTACCTAGGAACAAAAAGGGAAAAAAATATGGCCAAGACAGTGAGGTCCAAATTGGACATGTATCTACGTGCAATTGGAAACTTTTCTAAAGAAACCTACCTAGGACATATGCAATTACATAGTTGGAGAAGCTTCCAGCACCCATAAAGAAGTAAATGATACTGAAGACCTCCCAGCTTGGGGAGAATATCTGAGCTGTGATTGTCACAGTCTGGAAAGCCATCATGATGAAAAGAATTGGCTTCCTTCCATACCTGTGTGGTAAAGGACCATCAGTCATATAACAAGCAGGGGGTAGAGCCCTGAGACAAAACACTCCTCCCAACATGCAACACTCCAAAGGCAGACCATACAGATGTGGACATACGAGCACACACACACAAACCCTTGTGCAAATGTGCTTACACATATGTGTAAATTAAAGTACATGTTTGGCATATTGACACATCTGTAGCAGTGGTGACTGGTGACTTTTGATATGAGGCACGCTGATGAGCCCTCCCAGCCCACCTATGCGCTACTGATCTGTAGTAACTGTAGTAATGTAGTAGTAACTGTTGTAATGTACTAGTTACTGTAGTAATGTAGTAGTAACTGTAGTAATGTAGTAGTAACTGTTGTAATGTAGTAGTTACTGGAGTGATGTAGTAGTAACTGTAGTAATGTACTAGTTACTGTAGTAATGTAGTAGTTACTGTAGTAATGTAGTAGTAACTGTTGTAATGTAGTAGTTACTGGAGTGATGTAGTAACTGTAGTAATGTAGTATTTACTGTAGTAATGTAATAGTTACTGTAGTAATGTAGTAGTAACTGTTGCAATGTAGTAGTTAGTGGAGTGATGTAGTAGTAACTGTAGTAATGTAGTAGTAACTGTTGTAATGTAGTAGTTACTGTAGTAATGTAGTAGTTACTGTAGTAATGTAGTAGTAACTGTTGTAATGTAGTAGTTACTGGAGTGATGTAGTAGTAACTGTAGTAATGTAGTAGTAACTGTAGTAATGTAGTAGTAACTGTTGTAATGTAGTAGTTACTGTAGTAATGTAGTAGTAACTGTTGTAATGTAGTAGTTACTGGAGTGATGTAGTAGTTACTGCAGTGATGTAGTAGTAACTGTTGTAATGTAATAGTTACTGTAGTGATGTAGTAGTAACTGTTGTAATGTAGTAGTTACTGTAGTGATGTAGTAGTAACTGTTGTAATGTAGTAGTTACTGTAGTAATGTAGTAACTGTAGTGATGTAGTAGTAACTGTTGTAATGTAGTAGTTACTGTAGTGATGTAGTAGTAACTGTTGTAATGTAGTAGTTACTGTAGTGATGTAGTAGTAACTGTTGTAATGTAGTAGTTACTGTAGTGATGTAGTAGTAACTGTAGTGATGTAGTAGTAACTGTTGTAATGTAGTAGTTACTGTAGTGATGTAGTAGTTACTGTTGTAATGTAGTAGTTACTGTAGTGATGTAGTAGTAACTGTTGTAATGTAGTAGTTACTGTAGTAATGTAGTAGTAACTGTAGTAATCTTTAATCTTTAATCACATTATATAATAAAAGCACATCCTATTACATATAATCTTCAAATACAAATGGCCAGCCTGTACATCTCTCTTTGTTTATAGTAATATTACTATTGATCCCACTATTAATCCAAAAAAGCCTTCCATTCAAGGGAAGGGAGGGTTATTGTTATAGTTATTGTTACTGTCTCTTGCCTAAATGGGGGGGGGGCTCAATCTTATACATTGCAATTTTAATGTTACTGGGACTCCTCTACTGGGTCCATGCGTTAGTGAAACACCACGCCCCTGCTCCAGCACTCCACTCAACTACCTCAGCTGGTCGACTGGTACCCCCATCACTAAAAGGAGGCAAAGGTCTGACGGCGAAATCACAACTCTTCTCCAATTTGGCTCCGCAGTGGTGGAGCGAGCTCCCTGCCAATGTCAGGACTGCGGAGTCACTCCCCATCAAGACTCAAGACTCACACAGAGTTCACCTGTACCCTGCATAACAACCATCCTCTACACATGAGTCATACGCACCTGTCAGACATCTGACCAGAGATGAAAGTTCCAGCCAGTGCTCCAAAATAATGGATGCTGGTGGTCAGGGGTATTTTGTATGCATTGTCGCATACCAGATCCCACTATGAACAACATATGCAGAATGACATGTACACATACAGTATATATTTGTATAGCTGAATGCCTGTTCATAATTATTCATAATAAACATGAAGCCCTCCCCAGAAAATGTATTAAAAAAAAAAAAAAATTCACCTCAGTAGCAATGGTGGACTTGTAGAACTCTTTACTGTAGGTCCAGCCATTAAGACAGCCCTCCCGAGGGATAAAGCTGACGTTTACATCCACATTTGGAAGTATGCTATGTTCAGAGTAGTTCCTTACCACCTCAAGGTTCAGCCTTGTGCAAGAGCTACTCTTGTACACGGTGCCCACTGTCTCCACCGGAATGGTTACATTTCGCCACACTTGGCTGAGGTTATAGTCATCGGGAATACGGCAGTGGTGGGGTGGAGTGTCACCCACAAACACTATATAAATACCTGTGAATCCATTTGGGAAAATACTGATTGCCAGTGTTAAGAAAATCGTTCGTTGAAAGCATCCCCAGGTCCCGAGGAATGAAGTGATGTCATCGTAGGTCCTCATAACCCAAACTTGTTCTATTATTCTACTGAATTATTAATTACGGTGAAATACAAAAATACAAGTTGAACAAGAGCACTTTAGAGCACTGAGTACTTCCCTCTTGACTTTCTATGCAAGCCCCTTTTGATTTGGGAGGAGGTGACTCTTTATATGACTTAAGTTATGTAAAGACTTAAGTTATGTAAAGGCCTGGTTAATGTTCTGGCTGGGTGGCACACAGTGGGACAATAGGGCAAACTGCACTTGGAACAAGTATTCTGTATGATGATGTTGTAAATAATATAGTCCCTGTGACAGATGACCCTACCACAGTCTGAAGGGACAAACTCATCCATTCACGCATGAACACACAGCTCAGCTAGCTAAAAATGGGTTGACACAATAGGTTTTGAGTAAAACGCTGATTATATTTACTAACCAGAATAAATTATCCAACTGCACTTCATCAATGATGGTGGTATGGTGGTTGTAACTGTTGTTGTTGGTGAGAAAAGTTTACTTTTTTTCTGTGGTTATAACTCAATGATAAATTAGCACAATGTTCTCAATGTTCTGTTTTGCTTGTCATCACTTATTTATTATATTATATTATAATATATTTGTGATGTGTGATGTGATATGAAAGCAAGACCTAAACCTAGAGGGGGGGTGTACCCGAAGCAGGAATGCTTTTTTGAGCTGAAGCTGAAAGGCATTAAAGGCATACCTGGACATGGAGGAGGAAGCTACAGATTCCTATCGAGAGCTCAGCGAAGCTCTAGTGCAAAACTGTTCAGGGTGGAGGAGGTGTGATCATTAATCCTAACAGACTGCACTCTGCTGGTCACCAAGTCTAGTATCCAGCTGCGGAGGGAGGGGTCACTGTCCAGAACACGGAGTTTGGTGCTCAGTTTGGAGGACTCGATGGTATTGTACGCTGAACTGAAGTCAATGAACAGTATTCTCACATAATGGCGGAATGGAGTTCTTTCATTGCAAGCTTAGCATTAGTATAAAACATTTAACACACTGAATGAGATCATTGGGAAATGCACTTGCTGGAGGAGGCTTTCCAGCTTCCAGCAACCCATGGCAAGTGGGGCCCACAGAGGCAGCAACTTTCTAATGAAAAGCAGCACATATTGACAATATTATCCTGCAGCTCATCATTATTTCTATACCTCACCATCCACTAACTGATGGCCGGAGTTCCAAACAAACCCCAAATCCAGGTTTGTTTCTAATATGGGCTAGTACAGGAATACATTTTTACCATTCATCTTGTTTGCTTACAGTGATTTTGCGATTTGGGATTTAGATTTAGGGCAGACCCCTTTATCCAAAGCGACTTACAATAAGTACATTTGTCAGAAGAGGGTGAAACATTTCATTGCTGTTATACAGTAACAAAGTCACCAGATCAAGTTTCAAGCATTCCAATTGCTAGGTTAACCATTGCTAGTATACATCTCTGGCTAAGTGCCAAGTTCCAAAGAGCAATTATAAAGTGCTAAGACGTACAACATACAAGATCATCAGGGTAGGTTTTTTTTCACATGACATTTACGAACAGAAATAAATGATCCAGCCACACATTGTTGATTCAGTTTGATTCCAGTCCTGTAGACACTACTGGATGCCGATTGTTTTGTTCTTGACTGGTACTCGAGCAGGTAAGAAAGCAATGTAAACTTCTTTGTGTTTCAAATAATAATATTATTTTAATTTCTTGATAAAGCCACTTGTCATATCAAAAATAAACAGAAACTCAAAAACCCTGAACCACCTGAAGCACCTGAAGCACCGTCAAAAACTGTTGGCTCCTACATTAATCAGCAACACCTGGGCTCAACACTGAGCAACCTGAAGTAACCCACCTGAACCACAGGCCAACATCCGGTTCAGGTCAGATCACACAAGGAAAATACTGCCACCTGGTGGATACAATGTTTATAAATAAAACATGGCTCCTACAGTTTGGTTTATTTTTAACATTTTGGTTTTCTACAGCCTACCGTGTTCAGCTCTTCCTGGTTGGGGAAGGACCGTGTGCTGAGTTGGGATTTTATTTGCTTGTGAAAAAACCTGTCCCACATACCCCAAATTGGTACAGAGGAATACTGTATGCAGGAATCTAGGAAGCTCTATAAGGATAGTGCCCTTAATTCAGGGCTGTGCTTTTAACTGAGACACAGCCATGCATACAATGTAAAACTAACAACAACCTAGATATGATAACTAATCCCTCCATCATGCCTCTGAAAGAAGGAAGCAGTGCTGGTGCTCAGGGAAAGGGGGAAAAAGTGCAGACAACACTGGAATTAAGGAAGGAAATCACCTGGAAGCATGAACACAGGATGTTATTGTTATTGTGACTGTATGTCGACTGTGTATCCAGGTTAAATCAAAGATTGTATACATGAAATACTGTGAAGATCTAAACATCAGCGCCTGTGCTCCGCACACACAGAACACGCACTGCGCGTAGGGCACCAAAAACATATGTCTCGTAAAAAATCATCATCATAATAATAATAATAACGCGATATATTTAAAATGAACATGTGTAAAACGTGTTAATAGATAAGCAATACAAAAGTAACATTTTCTCGAGAAAAAGATGCGTCTCCTGTGCGGCCCTCTCTCTCTCCCCTTGGTGCCCCCCTCCCCCACGTCCCAGTGGTATGATCGATCAGATCATTCTAAAGTAGGCAGACCCCTGTGTTTAGACACGAATGGCCTCTAAAGGCATCAAGAGTCGGGGGCGGATAAGAAGAAAAGAAGAGACAGCGAGATGATGCACACGCGTCGATGGCAGGTAAGACAATGTTTTAAATAAAAATGGCTAATTCTGTAACATTTAGTCCTTGTATGAATGTCTATGCTCATGCCAGGTAATGTTAACGTTAACGTCAACAAACTAACGTTAGCTCTATAGCCGTGTTCTAAGTGTTCTGTCAGTATTAGTTCTATAGGCCTACTGCATTTCAGGACGTTTATTTAGCGTTTGTTATGTAGCCTACTTTGTGCATGTACCAGTGGCGGCTGGTCAATAGAGGGCGCTAGGGCGCTGCCCCTCCCGTGAAATATTGACACTTTTATATATCTACCGAGATCAACCATGAATCAATCAAACCTAACAAATACGAAGTAAATAAACAAAAATACATCACGTTTTTACTTGTGCAATGGTGTAGTGGTACCTGCCACACTGCCAGCAACCATTAAATGCGTCTGACTTGCTACTCGATATAAAGCGCTCCTCTTTCAGGGCGCCGGTAATACTGGAGTCTATGAGAGAGAGAGCAAACGTTTTTATTGTTTACGAGCAGAGCCAGCTTTTCATTGGCGCATAAAAAATTGATTCTAAGTCGCAACTGTGTGCATAAGCACCTGACTGCAGTACGCAGATCGGGGTTGGGCTAAATGTGGGCGGAGCTAAACGTTTAACTCCGCACACATTTAGCCCAACGCAGCGAACGCAGGTTACGCTTAATGATAAATTACTGCTATGTAATGTAGCCTACCTTTCTCATTATTCTATATAACAGCAAAGCAGATCCGAATCTACTCAAGTAAAACTGCAGTTAAATGTACTCGATTACATTGACAAGCTACATAAGTTAATTGGTCTGAAACAAAGTGCCCTGATCTAAACACAGTCACCCTTTTAGTGGTGAGCAGGGGGCTACATTTGGATTGATGAGGAAGGAGAGCCCTTGGCAAGAGAGAGGACTGCACACACACACCCTCACCTCACTTTGTTTCAAGTGTACATATTGTAACTTATGGTGGTATCTTGCCTTCAGTGTACATATTGTATATAGTTCTCTGCAGACTTATGGTGGTGTCTTGCCTTCAGTGTACATATTGTATATAGTTCTCTGCAGACTTATGGTGGTGTCTTGCCTTCAGTGTACATATTGTATATAGTTCTCTGCAGACTTATGGTGGTGTCTTGCCTTCAGTGTACATATTGTATATAGTTCTCTGCAGACTTATGGTGGTGTCTTGCCTTCAGTGTACATATTGTATATAGTTCTCTGCAGACTTTATGCTTCGTTTATACTTCCGCGTCGACGCGACGCGTTGGGACCAAGCGGCAACATTCCATGCTGAAAAATGAAGCCCATGCGGAAGTGCAAAAACTTGCAGTTCCTCGACTGGCCGCTTGAGGCTGGCTGCAGAAGGGAGTCAACTCCCATAGACACCCATGTTAAAATGTCCAACTTTACAGCCAAAATAAGCGTGTTTACAGCCTGGTTCAAAAAACGGTTTTGGTGTCTTTCAGTAGTGTTCGAGTCCATGACAACTGAGAGGGGGGTGAATTTTTTTAGAATCCATTATTTCAATGCACAGAGAAGGATTTATTTTATGAATAATTAAGGGCGTGGTCAACTTGATTGGCAGCTCTCATCTGTCATCACGGCATGACCTTCACGGATTCGAGGCTTTGATTGGTCTGGCCGGAGGTAGGCGGGCTTAGAACACAGACTGAAATGTCCAATATGGCGGCGCCCTGAAGCCCCATTTTAGGCTTCATCTCCGCTGTTAAGAAGTCTATGGGTGACGTCACGGAGGGTTTGTCCATATATATATACAGTCTATGGTTGGGACGGCGGACCCACGGCGGACCCTTTGCGGACCCTTTACGTCCTCGACGTGCACCTCCCCAAATCCTAGACGCGCGTCCCAACGCGTTGGCTTTGGCTGTGATTGGTCCGCGAACTACATTTGCTGGAGATCGCTTTTCTGGTTTCCACTCGTAAACACCGCCACGGTGTAAACACAGCCTTGATAAATGCTTCGACTGATTGGCGACAACATATATATATATATATATATATATATATATATATATATATATATATATCCGTATGTAATGACCATTCTGGTCATTACGGATTACTAGCGAGTTAAAAAAAGTTTACAGAAATGAAGGCAAAAGTTTTATATATGTATATGTTTATATATGCCTTCATTTCATTTCGGTAAACTTTTTTTAACTAGTAATAAGTATGTAATGACCAGAATGGTCATTCTGGTCCCTCTACCGGTGTGGTAAAGAATTGCATTTCGAGACGTAAACCCCACGCAATCCCTCCGTTGAAGTATCACGGGCTCATGACGGCGTCCGAGCAACGGCGTGGCCATTGCGTGATCACGACGCGATCCCTACGCAGAAGCATAAACCAGCCTTTATGGTGGTGTCTTCCCTTCAGTGTACATATTGTATATAGTTCTCTGCAGACTTATGGTGGTGTCTTGCCTTCAGTGTACATATTGTATATAGTTCTCTGCAGACTTATGGTGTCGTCTTGCCTTCAGTGTACATATTGTGTATATAGTTCTCTGCAGACTTATGGTGGTATCTTGCCTTCAGTGTACATATTGTATATAGTTCTCTGCAGACTTATGGTGGTGTCTTGCCTTCAGTGTACATATTGTATATAGTTCTCTGCAGACTTATGGTGGTGTCTTGCCTTCAGTGTACATATTGTGTATATAGTTCTCTGCAGACTTATGGTGGTATCTTGCCTTCAGTGTATATATTGTATATAGTTCTCTGCAAACAATAATTTTATTGAACACAATCAGTGAACCTACTAGATCACTACTATTTCAGGGCGGGGCCTACCCAGTGCTGGTGAAGTGGCGTTGAGGGCGTCGCCAGACCAGGGTGAAGGGGGGCACCGCCATCCACGTGAAACACACAAACACACACACACACACACAGGAAACACACACGGGGCAATGCCAATAGAAAGAAAGGGTGGATGGGATGCAATACACCAAGAGGAAGACATAGACCCCGTGGAGCCCAGGCACCGTGAGGCCCGCAGCACCTGAGAAGAGCAGAGAGCACTAATTAAGAGGCCCTGATGACCAGCAAAGAAAAAAACTAAAAATACAATAAACAAAAAAAAACCATACAAACAAACTATTTAAATGGATGCGGTAACTGTTAATTGCAAACAAGGTTACAAAAGAACGAAAATTTGACCAACAGAAAACAAACTAACAATCCTCGAGGGGAGGGAAGCAGACAGAAGGGAACCCAATGAAATAAAATAAAAGAAACGACCACCAGTTTGATACAAAGTTTCCTTTCGGGGTACAAAAAGCAGCAGCGGTCCTGTGGACGGGGTAACAGCTACAGGCTGAGCCTCCGGTGGATGACTTCAGACTCAAGCTAGAATATATACACACAACATGAAAATAAAAACACAATCAAAAGGGCAGCGGGAACGCGAGTTGCTACGTACCATGAAACGTCGGTTATGGTTCCGCGTAGTGATCACTTAGTGATCACACAATGGCCACACAGTGGTGGATTATGTGAACTGCACACCAGCGACCGGTGTTCATATCTTGCCTGTCCATCATCATGCCTTTTACCCCATCTAGATTGGGTGTTAGCACGACCGTCCGAAATAAGCACAAAAAAGAGTATTTTATTCTATTCTATTCTAAAAAAAAAAATTCAATGTGGTAAGTTGCAATAATTTCAGGTGAATGGAGCCTATGATTTGCAATAGGATAGGCTCTAACCTTTCATCTGATGTTGATTAACTGTAGCAAATAAGAAAAAAACTCAGCGAAACACCCTGACTAGGAGGCAGCACTCAGGTTTAAGTAGCCGATCTAATCGGAAAGTTAGCTGAAAACTTCCTCCCGACCAGGTTTGGTTGCGAGCATAAGTTACAATGGTGATATAGCGACGCTAAAAGAGAGCGACTTTCGTATGACAGCTAACCCAGGCTTTGAGCGCAACATACCTCACTAACCCACTGTAATGGTATGATATGACCACCAGGGGGCTGAGGGTAGCCATAGGTATATAAGGTGGATCGATGACACATGAATCAGTTGAGTATTTAACGTGATGAGTTACGCATCCTGACAGTTGGTCCTGAGTCGTTAATATACAGTACAACAAAGGAACAATACATGGTGTCAGAATTCAACGACCCACGACAGGAAGAGTCGATTGAAGAACTGTGACAACTATTCGGTGCAGTTTACGGTGGATTACGTGAGAGTTGTGAGTCGTGTGACGGCGAGGAAGGAGCGAAGTCAGCGAAAGCTAAGAAGTTAGCGACCAGCTAACAACGCCAGCATGGACCACATGTTCACCATCACACCACCCGGGGCTTTTGACTACGAGCCAAGTTCGTGGCCTGCCTGGATCAAACGTTTCGAGCGCTTCAGAATCGCGTCTGGACTGACAGATAAGGACAGCGCTTTCCAGGTGAATTCTCTGATTTATACAATGGGCGAGAAAGCCGAGGACATTTTGAGTTCCTTTGTGTTAGAGGCAGCTAAAGTGGACGATTACGACGAAGTTAAAAAGGCTTTTGATGAACACTTTGTTGGCACCCACAACGTAATTTACGAACGAGCCAAATTTAATAAGAGATGCCAAGAAGTAGGTGAATCTGCTGAGAGCTTTATCACCGCAGTGCATAAGCTTGCCGAGCATTGCAAGTTCGGTGTCCTGCGTGAGGAACTGATCCGAGACAGGATTGTTGTTGGCATACGCGATGCAAAATTGTCTGAAAAAATGCAGCTAAATGACAAGTTGGATTTAAAGACGGCAACAACGCAAGTGAAGCAGCATGAAGAGGTGAAAAAGCAACAGGCAGTTCTACGGTCAACCGAGGCATCGGAGCAAGTGGATGCGATATCCAGGAGAAAGATGAGCGGGAAAAAGTCTGCGCAGGGATTCAGCCCCTCTCACCCGCAGCATACAGCTAAGCCGAAACAGTGCAGGAAATGTGGGAAATTCCCGGAACATTCCTGGAAGGACTTCCCAGCAAAGGACGTCGAGTGCAGAAAATGTTCAAAGAAGGGACACTATGCTGCAGTGTGCAGGGCTGCACAAAAATTAGATTCCATAGAGGAGGACGATTCGGCAGCTTACCTAGGGACTGTGAACCACTCACAGTCATCTACATGGACTGAGACACTTGCTGTAAATGGCGGACCTGTATGTTTTAAAGTGGACACTGGTGCGTCTGTGACTGCCATTCCTGAAACGGAATACGATGAACAGCATAGACGACACAGAGGCATCCTTCCGCTCAACGTACCCAGAAGTCTTCCAAGGGCTAGGCCAGCTCCAGGGTGAATACAAGATCAAGCTTAAAGGAGATGCCCTGCCCTACGCACTCTCAGCATCACGGAGAGTGGCCATTCCTCTCCGCGCCAAGGTGAAAGAGGAGCTAGACATGATGGAGGAGTTGGGGGTCATAGCCCGCGTGGAAGAACCCACAGAGTGGTGCGCGGGCATGGTGCCAGTCGTGAAGCCCTCAGGAAAAATTTGCATATGTGTAGATCTGACTCACCTGAATGAAAATGTCATCAGAGAGAGACACATCCTGCCTGCGGTGGACGAAACGCTGGCCAAACTCGAAGGGGCCAGACTCTTCACCAAGTTGGACGTGACATCAGGCTTCTGGCAGGTGCCATTACACAAGTAGTCGATGCTGCTGACAACGTTCATCACACCAGAGGGCCGCTACTACTTCAAAAGACTGCCCTTCGGCATATCGTCTGCCCCTGAACACTTTCAAAGGAGGATCTCCAAGCTCATCGATGGCATAGACGGAGTCCTTTGCCACGCAGACGATGTCCTCATCACAGGACAGGACTGGGCAGAACATGACAGCAGGCTACACAGAGTGCTGCAGAAGTTCAGAGAGGCTGGCCTCACCCTCAATGAAAAATGCCAGTTCGGTCTGACTGAGATCCGGTTCCTGGGTCACGTCATCAACGCCCAGGGCATCAGAGCAGACCCAGACAAAATCAAGGCGATCCTCGAAATGCCTGAACCGAAAGATGTGGCGGATGTTCGCCGCTTCATGGGCATGGTGAATTTTGTTGGCAAATTTTCACCCCGCCTGCCTGACCTCACAAAGCCCATCCGCGATCCTGCTGAACACGGAGAACAGCTGGGCATGGGGGCCACCCCAGCAGAAAGCGTTCAGAGAGACGAAGAAAGAACTGGGGTCAGAGACAGTGTTAGCCCAATACAGTCCAAACCATGAAACCATAGTGTCTGCAGATGCCTCCTCATATGGGCAAGGGGGGGTCTTGACACAAAAACAGCCAGACGGTGAGTGGAGACCTGTTGTTTTAATTTCACGAAGCCTCACCAAAGCTGAATCACGATACGCCCAAATTGAAAAAGAGGCATTGGCGTTGACCTGGGCATGTGAGTGCCTGCGAGGATACCTAAGTGGTCTGGACTTTACCATTAGAACTGACCAAAAACCACTCCTCACACTCCTGAAGTCCACCGCTCACACCTCAGGGAAGTACCAGTACCTCCAGAACCAGGTGAGACCATAACAACTAGGTCGGGCCGACCATCTAGGCCTCCTGAAAGACTGGACCTTTGAACATTGGACACAGAAAAAAAAAAGAGAAAAACACTGAGCTCTAAATGAAAAAAATAAATAAATACATAAATAAATACTTGAGCTCTAAATGAAAAAAAAATGAAAAAAGAAAAAGAAAACAGAGAATATACCGGAGCTGTAAAAGAAAGATGTTATGTTTCTGTTCTGTTTGAAAAGCAATGTTCAGATACATGATGGCTATGGTAAAATATTATTTCTCCATTAGGTTCAGTGATTCAATGCTGGAGCTTTAAGGTTTTAATTTAGGAGTTTGAAATGAATAAAAGTGAATTCTTAAGTTTACATGGCAAATGAAAATAAGGAAGTAGCCATACTGTTTAAAGATTGTTGTTATGTTAATGGTTTGCCTGAAACAGTTAAACTGCCAGCTAAAAGGGGGAGATGTAATGGTATGATATGACCACCAGGGGGCTGAGGGTAGCCATAGGTATATAAGGTGGATCGATGACACAAGAATCAGTTGAGTATTAAACGTGATGAGTTACGCATCCTGACAGTTGGTCCTGAGTCGTTAATATACAGTACAACAAAGGAACAATACACCCACTAATCGAGGTTCGTAGTTCACCCCCCCCCCCCCCCCCCCTGTGTGGTTGGTACTTTTGCATGCCCCTCAGTTTATATATACATATAACTTTTTTTTTAGTTTGGGTATATTTGCCATGTGTGTGCATGTGTAGGTGTTGAGCACGAAGCAGGGTGAGTGCTCCGGCCCTGTAGAATTTGTCCCTCCCCCAATGGTGGCTTCGCCCAGCCATCTTGTAACACTCTTTTACTGATTTATGTTCCTTAGATAGTGACCCAACTCTCCACTCAACAACAGCAGATAGTTGGCTTAGTAGTATTACAGTTAGCTGACTCTTCAGTAAACTATATGCAGTATGACCGCCATATAGATATCAAACTTTTGCCAATGTGGCAGTGAAGGCATTTTAGTGTGTTGTTTATATTCAGTATATATATATATACTGTATATTATGTTTGTTGTAGCCAATTTGGATCTGTGTGTATGAATGAATGTGGGTGTGTCAGTGGTGAGGCACTATGGTTGCTATGGGTTACCTGCACACCTGTGGGCATGGGTGGTTGATTAGTCACACAAAGGGTAGATGAGGGAGACACAGCTCAGGAGTGGCAGGGAATCAGGATCAGGGAAGCCACACAGTTTTTCAACCGTGTTTGTGTGTGTGTGAGGGCTGAATGAATTTTGTACCACAGTTTTAATATTTTGTATGAGCTCAATCTAAGTTTGTTGGCACCCGACTTTTGTAGGTGAATTTTAAAGATTTAGAGCTGATAAAGTGTCAAACTCATTCAAATGGAGGACCTCATTTTTGATACATCATCATGAGTTGGAAACTACTTCAGATTCCCTTCAGTGGCCTTTTTGTAGTTAGATTGCCACTACATCTTGTTGAAAAACTCAGCTTCTAGCTGCACTCACATGATTCCATGCCAGCTGATTCCAATCAAGTGGAGGCAGACAAAGAAAGCGTGGGCAAAGCAACGCTGAAGAATCACGGTAGGACTGATTGAGAATTGTTAAGCCGTGTGGAAGAGATTGGCCTCGCGAATCGTGACCAAAATTTAAATGAAAATGCATTTGCAGAAATGCTTTTTCATTTTAAGAATGTGACTGCTTTATTTGACTCATAAAAAAATTAATAATCAATCATCCTATTTGCATTTGCATTTTCTTCTTCAAGACTGCCATTATGCCATAATCAAAAAGAAAACAAAGCGGACATTGCTTTTTCGTTTTCGTAGTCTGCCCCGCAAAATACTGCCCACAACTCGAAAACGAAAAAGCAATCTGAGCGGCGCAGGATAGTGACGTCAGTAGCCGCTCTTGTTCAGCTCCCTGCTGACCGTGCTTCCCATCTCGTACGCAGGGGCGCAACTACTTCGTTTTTTGGTAGTATGCAAAAACAATTTTGGCACCCCCCCCCGGCAATAGATAAATAGATAAATAAATAAATAAATAAATAGGCCAATATATATATATAGAATTTCTTCAGACAGTGATTTTGCCTCTGAGACAGTTTTGCTATCACCTGAGGTTTCCTCTAGCTGTTCCAAAGCATCAAGAATGCCCCCTAATTGATAACGTACAGCTTTAACTGACTCTATTTTGGCTTCCCACCTTGTGTCACTCAAAGGCTTAAGTGTTATGTCCACAAACTTTTGCAAGATATCCCACCTCTTTACCGATGATGAGAATGTTGTGTACAGTCTTTGTAGTGTGCCAAAGAATGTCAGACACACTTTATTTGAAGAGGCTACATCACACAGCAGAAGGTTAAGACTGTGGCTACAGCAGGGGATGAACAGAGCCTCTGGATATTTCTGCTGCACTAGGACTTGCACACCCTTGTGCACTCCTCTCATATTGGCACCATTATCATAACTTTGGCCCCTACAGTTAGCAAGATCTAACCCCAGACCGTCCAGAACAGTAGACAGGGTGTCCGTAAGGCCTTGCCCAGTGGTGTTCTTCACGACTGTGAAACCCACAAAGGACTCATGCACTGTTGCTTTTTTGTTTTCGTCTGTATGCACATAACAAATAATTACTGAGGCCTGTTCTTGTTTGGAAATATCAGGTGTACAATCCAATTCTATGGCAAAGTACTTGGAGGCTTTTACCTGAATGCAGATTTGAGTAAGGACACACTCAGCAATAGATTGCAAAAACTCATTCTGTGTACACCAAGACAGGTATCCTGTTGTTTCTTTGGAGGCTACCTTTTGTTAATGTGCTGCCATGGTGAGGTCATATCTGGCTAAAACCTCCAGAAAACCCAAGAAATTTCCATTTCTCTGACTGCCTAATTTAGCATCTTTCCCCCTCAGAGGGAGGTTTCGCTCAGCGAGAAAGAGAATACAGTCCACTACCCTTGTGAGCACACCTCTCCAGTGTGCCTTTTCACGGTCTAGTGCCCTTTGTATGTCATAGTCGATTGTTTTCCCTGTGCGCATTCGGGCTGCTAGTTCCTTCCACATGAGATAACTATTTATGTGGGACCTGCTGATTTCATGATTTTGTAAGGTTTTGGAAAGACACTGCCAGTTGCTATACCCCACAACAAGGCGTTTATTAACATCTTTAGCGCCGCCAAAAAGCTTACATGAAAAGCAGTACACTGTGTTAGCATTTTTAGAATATAATAACCAATCCCGATGTACTTTTTTCGCCATTGGTTAAAATGCGTGAGCAATAAACTTTGGAAAAACACCTTTTGCTTTTCTCCGATCTGGGGTATGGTCCATCAGGACATTTCTGTGGGCCATTCTCTAACAAGAGCTGTCTTAGAGAGTCCCCTATCTCATGTGGTGCAGGCCAGTCAGATGGGTCTTGTAGCAAAGTTCTTTCCCTAGCAACTCCTCTTTCCACCTCCACTTCTTTCTCTGACCCTCCATCCCTCTCTGATCTGATATTTTCCAAAAAGATACAGTAAAAAGACCAGTAAACAACTTTCAACCACCCTGAATTAGGTCTGATTTTGTGTGGAACTAATAATCAACACTCAAACGCTTCCTACCTGTCATCTTGGGCCTCCTCCTCCTCCTCTCTACCTGTTGGCGTCTCCTCCTCCTCTCTACCTGTTGGCGTCTCCTCCTCCTCTCTACCTGTTGGCGTCTCCTCCTCCTCTCTACCTGTTGGCGTCTCCTCCTCCGCTCTACCTGTTGGTGTCTCCTCCGTCTCCTCTCTCTCCCTCATGTCTTGTCCACTAGCCCATATTAAACAACCAGCTTAATGACTTTGCAGACATACTGCAAATATTACACATTTCTCTGATTCAGTCTTATCAGTAATCATAATAAATCAGTTAGCTGAATTTGTATTATGGTCAGAACAGAATAGAGTGACTGCCCTACACTTCCACCTCATATTAGACCTACCTGCTACCTGGCCTTTCATTTCCTGATCCGTCTCCATCCTCACACCTGGATGAAATTGATAAAGCATTAAATATAGTAGTTGCTTATAGGCCCAGATGCCATGTGCATTATTTCTCTGAGATCACTACTTATTGTTGTGTGTTGTAGTCTACTGTTGTTGGCTTAAATTAATTAAAACACATAGTATTTTGCACATCATTATGTTGAGGAGGAGTGATTCTATAGTTAGATCTAGGCCTAGGCTACTTGGTGATGTTGCCTCTATGACAGAAGGGGGATAAAAGTATGTAAGCCTATAATCTTGTGTCAAGATTAATTATAGACAATTTTGGCTTAGGCTACTCATGGTGATATTCAAAATACAAGCATACGGTAGATAAGTTCGCCATGAAAATGTACGTAGTAAGTAGTGTTAAAAATGATTAATAAATCAGTAAATCTGACTTCACACGTTGTCTAAGCAAGACCCTACAGTACTTCCCAAAACCCCAACACTGTCTGCATGACATGACCTAACACACGCCCACCGAATTTAGGCTACTTCCCCCGTGAACACAATACCATAGCCTACTTTCACCCGACTTTCTGCGGGTCATCATGCTATCCAGGAGGAACGGAGATTACATGATCAGGTGCTGGTCCGACCGATGTTATCGTTACGTTTCATGGTGCACGCACCATATATCAATTTATTTGACAAACGGTTTCTAAATTCTTGCCTATAGTCTGCTGTAGCCTTTATGAGTCAACAAGAAATCACTATGCAATTTCATTTGCCTAACCCAAATAGCCAAAGTTAGCTAGCAGCAGGCAGCAGCACGTCTTGTTTTCTGTGGTAATTTATTTCCATCGTAAGTTAGTTCATAGGTTACCTGTTGCTGTCTTTCATCCATTTAATCATTTTCTGACACATCCCCTCAGACGCCAACTTCAAACCGCTTCAAACAAGCATCACCACGTTAATAGCCAAATTTATCAACAAAATTGACACTATGCAACGAAGCAGGAAGCACATTTTTTTTTCTTTTTTAAGTTGTCTTTATTCCACAACCTTAAACATTTGTCAATAAAATATCACACTCCTTAACTGTATGAAATTATAATGTCAACATTAGTAAACAGTTTAAGGGGATAGTTCCTTATGGAGGTACTTCTGTGCGATTGACTATCCAAATATATTCAACATGAGAGTAGAACTATCTTTTTACAGACTGTTGAAAAATAAAGAGAAGCATCACTAAAATGTACAAAAACTACGAACCAGGCATGGAAATGTGGGAGTGAGGTTTCTCCTATTGCCTACCTCTGCTTTAGACAGTTTCTCAGATCACTCTAAACAGATCATTCCAAACCCAAACTCTGTAGATCTCACAGATGCTTTCCGGTTTTCTTTGAATGCCTGGTAACTTTGGCACTTAAGTGGGAGTTTCAGTGTTGTGAGGCAGGTTGAGGTGACTGGCAGAGTAATTTCTGGAGATACTTCAACATAAAGGTGCTGGGGAGGTATACTCCAACCTGTCCAGAACTTCAGGAGGAGTTGTAGTTCCTGAGAAGACCCTACAAAGACAGTCATAAGTATTTTAAAACCCAAGAACAAGCTACATTATACCTTTTTTAAGTTTATCCCCCCCCCCCCCCCCCTAAGGACATACACCCCTGCCCACCAAAGACACTCACCACTGCCCACCCAATACCTGGTCCCCCACCCCCCCAAGGACATGCACCCCTGCACATCCAGCACCCCCCCCTGGACATACTACACATATTATAATTTATAGTAATGTTATTTATTTTATTTATTCTTAACTGCCATTGTACCCCCCACTCCCATACCCATACAACCCTTACTCATCTGTTGTACCTGTTCTGTTATACTGCACTAGAGCACTACTGCACCACCTGCACACTTACTTATATTCTACTGCTATTAATCGCACTACTTGCACATTGTACATTGTTTACTATTTTTATTTACATGTTATGGTACTGTTAGTAACCGTTTAATACGTCGTTGATCACTACCTCCATCTGCACTGTTTGTCACTTTATTAACTACCGATAATTACCGTCACTTTAATAACCACTGTCACTTTCATGTTTTTCAATTTTGCACCTTATTCTGCATTCCTGCATTTAAACCTGCACCTTTATCGCACATTTGCACTTCTGGTTAGAACGCCAACCGCATTTCGTTGTCCCTGTACTTGTACTCTGCACAATGACAATAAAGTTGAATCTAATCTAATCTAATCTAATCATTAGTCACTGCTTCACTGTAGAGCGATTTTAAAAACTTGGGACTTTCTACAGTAAAATCAAACATTGTTACAAAATGTGATTTTTCACCAACATGTTTCCATAAATATGGACTCAATGTGAATAATAAGCAACAGCTCTAGGATACGAACATTGTTCCAAATCCGATCTATTTTAACATTTATAATCTGAACTTCTTCAATGTAGTTTCTCAAAAAGCCTGTGACCAGGCATGTCTCCTCCACGCTGCTGTGGTCATCCTCATCCTCACTATCTGGCATTGGCCAGATGATCCTTTTCAAGATGGTCTAAGAAGTAAAAACATTTTCAAAGACTATCAATTAAAAGGCTATATTAACAGAGTAGAGCTACTTTGCAAATAACTATCACATTTAGAAAAGTACAGGTAGAAAAGGCACCCTTAATTGTATATAAAAATGGAGGCTTTATATCTGAATGATTGAACTCCAAGATGTTACACTTAAAGCCTTATTCCAGTTTTATAATTACAATGACAATAACCATAATGATATTTATGTAAACAGTCAGCAGTTTCTTATGAGAAGCTAATTACCTGTGAGTCCATCTCTTGTTCTGCTGATCTTGGGAAAAGGGCCTCGGTTAGGGCCGGACACTCTTTAATCATGGGGACAACACCGCTGTCTTTCAGCCCCCTACGGAGCTGCTTCATTTGTGTTCTTCTTCGTTCAATGACCTACAAAAATAAATTATCAAAGAGTTTGTTAAGTATAATTTAGATACAGTTGTTGGTGAAAAAAAAAGACAACATTACACTAGTGAATCTGTTTGTTTGACAATATACTTAGCATAATTATTTTTGGTTGGATTACTTTTAATGTTTTTTACCCAATAAAAGGGCGGAGAATTAGAAAACGAAATGCAAACGTAAATCCAGACGGACAGACAAGGAGGTAGCCTAACTAATGGGGGAATTTTTGTGTATATGCTGTACATGTGAGTGTATGTGTGTGTGTGTGTGTGTAAGTGTGCGTGTACTTTATAAGTGCTTGTATATATATATATGGATATTTCAGTGATAATGATGATATTAATAACAGCAGCAAAGAAAAAAGAAAAAAATAACAATAATAATAGACCCCTCCATGAGCTGCCACCTTAACGTGGTGGAGGGGTTTGCGTGTCCCAATGACCCTGGGAGCTATATTGTCGGGGGCTTCATGCCCCTGGTAGGGTCACCCAAGGCAAACAGGTCCTAGGCGAGGGTCCAGACGAAGAGTGGCTCAAAAAACCCCAATGAAGAAAGAAAACTTTGGTACGGAGTTTCCCTTGCCCGGACGTGGGTCACCGGGGCCCCCCCCTGGAGCTAGGCCTGGGGGAAGGGCCCGTTGGCGAGCGCCTGGTGGCCGGGTCTACGCCCGCGGGGCCCGGTCGGGCACAGCCCGAAGGAACAACGCGGGACCCTCTTCCCATGGGTTCACCACCCGTGGGAGGGGCCAAAGGGGTCGGGTGCGATGTGAGCTGGGCGGCAGCAGGAGGCGGGGACCTGGGCGGTCCGACCCTCAGCTGCAGGAGCTAGCTCTGGGGACGTGGAACGTCACCTCTCTGGCGGGGAAGGAGCCGGTAAAATGTAAACACTTGAGCTTTAATACAACATCATTGTGCCCTAAAATTAGCTAGCTGACCAATCTTTGACATTTTAATTATCATAGCTGAGGCATTGGTCTTACTGACTGATGGCCACACCTGTGGCCTCACAACTGGTCTAAATGTCATTAACCCTCTGGCACTTAGACTTTAATTTCTTTCTACATTTACTTCATTTAGTCTTAATTTAGTTTACTTTGTTTCAAGCACATGGCACATTACAGACAGAATACACATGGGTTTTGTTTTATGTCCTTTTGTGCTCAGTTCAGTAGGTCTGTTTTGTCTTTTGTTGGGCAGTTACGTCGTTAGTTTGTTCAGTTAACTCACTTTATATTGAGTTTGTATTTCTTGAGTTACATTATGTTAGGTTGACCTCTTTTATGTGCCTAAACCTTTATTATATCTTTTGTAAAACATTTTTCTTTTGCATTTTTGGGGTAAATAAAACCCCTTTTATCAGTCCCTTACACTTGACATTATGCAATACATACTTGTAGACCTACCTGGGAATGTGATTTTCCTTTCCCCTAAACCTGCCCTTTCAAGTTTTCTTTTTGCTGCTGGGGTTGGGACATCACTGTCCTTTCTTTTAGCCAGGCAGAAGAAAACGTGAGTGTATGTGGTCTTTTTTATTTTTTTGGTCACGGTGGCTGGTGAGGTTGACTTCCGTTGCACACCTCGTGCAGGGTAAGGACTGAACAGCCTCAAAACCTCAGCTGGAAGAAATATGGGGAAAAAAGCAGAAGATAAATTGAACTGAATTGAACTTTATTTTGAATATGTTAAAAAGAAGAAACAGAATGAAAAAATAAAATAAGGAGAAAGTGTTGTTATACATAAACATACACACATAAATGGTCAGATAAACATACAGTCCAACAATTCCTTTGATCAATATATAGATATTTTTTTGCTTAAAATTTTAATGCACGGGGTGGCCGATAGCGAGTGGTTTATGCAGGCGTCCCATGTATAGAGGCTACAGTCCTCGCTGCAGTCGGCCCCGGTTCGAAAACCGCATCGGACGGCCCTTTACTGCGTGTCATTCCCCTCTCTCTGCCCCCTGGAGGAGACAGGTAGAAACTCTGGGTTTCTTATAGTAAACCTGCCAGCAAGCAGGTTATGTTCAAAGAGTCTGTTACCATGGTGACTGACTCAGAGTTTAAGTTACCTCTCTTTCTGGAATGGATAACTCAGAGTTTCCCTCATCTCAGGGTTAATACCCCCCAGGACTAGTTCACGTCAGACCTCTATGTATTTCCTTCGAAACAATTATACACTAGCAAAAATATTTTATATATTGAGAGCGTATTGCTCCACATTATGGATACATTTTGATTATGTATTCGTTTTTTTAACTGGTGGTTGTTGTATAAACGCATTATTACACTCGAAGGTGTGCTTTACCGTGGTTATTGTCACTTAGCAATGCTAACGGAAGTTGGCGCAAATGCTTAATTAAACGCGCCATGACTTGCTATTGTTGACTAGTTGTTTAAACAGATAAATGCTTACAGTGAACTTTCTAACCTACTGTAACTGTAACTTCAATTAAAAAAAAAAATCACTGATGCTTGACTGGCGGGCCCTAACAACAGTGTGTCTCGTTGTAACGACATCAAAATAAATCCATCCGGCAAATGCACGTTATTTTGCTAGCTTTTCTTGCTAAAATCTTACCTTGAGCATTGTTACGGCGCTCAGGAGCAGAAGGTGTTGACACTGCTGTGCTGGAAGAAGGAACCGGAACCTGATGTTCCAAAGCAGCAGCAGCCTCCCTCAGTAGATCTGCCACGGTTTTAGTCATGTTGCTGACTTCAAGTTGCTGATCTGTGAGGCGTCCTCCTAAGACCCGGCAATTCAATCTATTTCCCGGCACATTTGCAATGTAATGCAATGCAAAAGTGCACACCGCCCCCTACCGTACAAGATGGGTAGCACTGTCAGCAGGGAGCTGAACAAGAGCGGCTACTGACGTCACTCTCCTGCGCCGCTCAGATTGCTTTTTCATTTTCGAGTTGTGGGCAGTATTTTGCGGGGCAGACCACGAAAACGAAAAAGCAATGTCCGCTTTGTTTTCTTTTTGATTATGGCATAAATGTGCAGTCTTGAAGAAGAAAATGCAAATGCAAATAGGATGATTGATTATTAATTTTATTTATGAGTCAAATAAAGCAGTCACATTCTTAAAATGAAAAAGCATTTTTGCAAATGCATTTGAATTTTCAATATGGCGGCCGTGGGAGACATTTTAAAAAATGGCCACCATTGACAAACCTTTAAGTTGAATTTTCTGACATATGCTTATTAATATGTACGATTTTGTATCTAGTTAGTTATTTTTTGCCATATATTGGGAGTTACCACATATATAACATAAATATTTTTAAAAAAATGAAAAAAAAGCAAATTTCTAGACAGTTGTTATTTTTCAAAACGGTAGCCGTTGCTGGTTCAAAGTTAGTAATTGCAATTAAGTTGCATAGATATATGATATAGAGGCTCATCACTTTTTTGGTGTTGCTGAATTTAGATGGTTGCAGTGCCATGGAAAGAGTCCCTAGCTGTAGTCGAACTTGGGTTGTGGTCAATGTTGTCTACAGCAGCAGTGGTGAACACCTGACTGTGCAACTGTGGAGGGCATACCACTTTTTCCCTATGATAATGCCTGCAGACATTGTTCCCCATCTGAGTTGACAGTTGAAGTACACGGTCATAGGATACACTTAAGGCCAGGTGTGCCAGTCGATCTACAAGTTCCCTTTTTTGTGTGTGTGCATGCAACATCAGCCCTACGTATAAGGGAACTGGGGTCTCCTGTGTAGCACTGTGTCTGACAAATCCTGAATCTGGTCCCCATTTGTGCTTGACACTGTTGAATTTAACAATCTGAGCAATTGTCAGTGCTGCGGGTGATGTTGTCTCTAACAGCTGATTTTTTATGCTGGGTCCCTCTAACACCATATTCACGAGAGTCAGTAATAGCTGTGGAACAGAGTCCTCTTGGCATGGAACTTGATAAAAAGGGTCTCCCATCATCTTAAAATTACCTTCTCGACATGTACATCTATTTTTATATATCTTAAAAAAACAAGGTCCATATAACTCTACCCCTTCAAAGGGGCATTCATAAAATTACTATAATGAAGGAGGTAAAAGGAAGGAAGGATGGTCTTGATTTGTGAGAACAATAAAAAGATTCTGGGCTACTGTAACATTGCTGATTTTAATTCTGCATCATAAAATGTATAATTTCAATTCCATTTCACACAGGCGTTAGCATGTTAACTATTTATGTAGAACAGGGTATCAATAGGGGAAAATAGATCAAAAGTATTTTTTAAATATATTAGATATGGATTTAGATTGTATATAAGCCTACTGCATCAGAAAATGTATGATTTAATATGGAAATCATCCAAATCCTATGCAATATACGTACTGTTATTGCTACTACAAATTTCATGCTAATCATGGCTACCACCTTTAATTTTTATTGATTCTAAATATGTTTTTCTTGTAGAAACTTCCCAAACGATGTATAATGACACAATTTTGTTAACAAAATCATCAAAATCATATTATATCCCATAATAATAAGAAAATTGGTCTGAAAACGCTTACACCGGTGGCCATTTTGGAAAATGGCTGCCAGGGCCGCCATGTTGAAAATTCATGATGGCTCCATATCTAATTTTTTTCAGAATGTCTTTGGCTATATGTGTACCAAATTTCACGCTTTTATCACAAAATGCACAATTGTTCAGCTTATCTGCCCCACTATTAAGGCAAGGCAAGGCAAGGCAAGTTTATTTGTATAGCACAATTCAGCAGCAAGGCAATTCATTGTGCTTTACATACATAAAAGCATTAAAATACAATAAAAGCATAGCGAAAAACAAACAAACAAAAATAACACATACATACATACATATTCAGCATTAGAAGCATTGAAATTCAAATACAAGCATAAAAAGGAAATTAAAACACGTTAAGATAAGCTTAGGGGAAGGCTGCAGCAAACATAAAGGTCTTTAATCTGGATTTAAAAGTGGTGAGTGTTTCAGCAGACCTACAACTTTCTGGCAGTTTGTTCCATATATGTGGCGCGTAAAAACTGAACGCTGCCTCTCCATGTTTGGTTCTGACTCTGGATAAGTAAGCAGACCCGCCCCAGATGACCTGAGAGATCTGGATGGTTCATAGAAAATGAGGAGATCTGAAATGTATTTTGGTCCCAAACCATTCAGTGCTTTATAAACAGCAGTACTTTAAAGTCAATTCTCTGACAGACAGGAAGCCAATGTAACGATCTGTGAACTGGAGTAATGTGATCCATTTTCTTAGTTTTTGTGAGGACTCGAGCAGCAGCATTCTGAATTAACTGGAGCTTTCTGATGGACTTTTTTGGGAGACCAGTGAAGATGCTGTTACAATAGTCGAGCCTACTGAAGATAAATGCGTGGACAAGTTTCTCTAAGTCCTGCTGAGACATCAGTCCTCTGACCCTTGATATATTCTTTAAGTGATAGTAGGCAGACTTCGTAATCATTTTCATGTGGCTGTTAAAATTCAGGTCTGAGTCCATGACAACACCTAGATTTCTTGCCTGGTCTGTGGTTTTTAACATTGCCAGTTGCAGCTGAGCACAAACTTTTAATCGTTCTTCCTTGGCTCCAAAGACAATTATTTCAGTATTGTCCTTATTCAACTGAAGAAAATTCTGGCACATCCAATCATTGATTTGGTCAATGCAATTACTCAATGCTTGTATTGGACCATAGTCACCTGGGGTTATTGTTATGTAAATGTGTGTATCATCTGCATAACTGTGGTAGCAGATGTCATTTTGCAGGATCTGAGCCAGTGGGAGCATGTAGATGTTAAACAAAAGAGGCCCCAGAATAGCGCCTTGAGGAACTCCACGTCATTTGCGTTCGTTCAGATGTATAATTACCTAGAGAGACAAAGTAATCTCTGTCTTTCAGGTAGGATTCAAACCAGTTTAACGCTGTGCCAGAGAGGCCAACCCAATTTTGTAGTCGATCTATATTGTGATCAACTGTGTTGAATGCAGCACTGAGATCCAGTAAAACCAAGACTGAAATTTTGCCACAGTCTGTATTTAAATGGATGTCACTGAGGACTTTAACAAGGGCAGTCTCGGTACTGTGGTGAGGTCGAAATCCTGACTGGAAGACATCAAAACAGTTGCTTCTTGCTAGGAAGGCATTTAACTGTTGGAAGATAGCCTTTTCAATTATTTTGCTTAGAAATGGGAGGTTTGATATGGGCTTATAATTGTTCATTTGTGATACATCTAGATTGTTCTTTTTAAGGAGTGGCTTGATAACAGCCGTCTTCAAGGCCTGTGGGAAGATACCTGAGAGAAGAGATGTGTTGGTAATTAATAAAAGATCTGAGACCAAGCAATCATAAACACGTTTGAAAAAAATTGTTGGAAGAATATCGAGGCAGCAGGAGGAGGATTTTATGTGTTCTATAATGTCTTCTAAAATTTTGTGGTTGATCCAATTAAATTGTGTCATGGTGTTTGGGGGCTAATTTAGTTGGACAGCTGGCCTGTAGGTCAGCTGTCCAAACATTTCATGTGCATCACACACAGGAACCCACCATGCATTTTACACAGGAATCTATTCAACGCACTGACCTAATGCAAACTGATGTGGATCAAGGCAATCTGTTAACTATCATGCAATGGCAAAATGATATTACAGCCCTTCTGATACAGCAACAGTCCTCATTGTCACTCCCTCCAAGAGATATACCAACCTTTGATGGAAACCCACTTGAGTATAGTGCATTCATAAGAACATTTCAGCATGGAGTAGAAGGAAAGGAAATACAAGCAGTATAGACTGCTTGTATTTCTTAGAGCAATATACTAAAGGACAACCAAGAGAACTGGTTAAGAGCTGTCAACAAATGCCACCCAATAGAGGATATCAACGAGCAAAAGAACTTTTATCAGAACGCTTTGGAAATGAGCCAAAAATAGCCAGTGCATACATGGAGAAAGCTCTGGGATGGCCATCAATAAGGACAGAGGACATCAAGGCTTTGCAAGCTTTTTCATTGTTTCTCTGTGTTTGCTGTAATGCTATGGAGGATATCAGTTACATGTCAGAGATGAACATGCCATCCAACATGCATGCCATTATCCTGAAGCTCCCTTATAAATTGAGGGGAAAATGAAGAAACACTGCTTATGAGCTGCAGGAGAAGCAGCACCATCAAGCAGGCCTCAGTGACATTATCAAATCATTGAGAGACAAGTGTCTATTGTTTCTAATCCACTTTTTGGAAACATTCAGGACACAGCCATTTCATCAAAAGATCATAAAATTGGAAACAAAGTCTCGCAGGCTCGAATCGAAGGAAAAGGAAGTAGTTTTGCAACTTCTGTGGCAGCTGTCAATTCTAAACCTGTGATCCAAATGCAAAAGGAGAGAAACTTACCTGATAAATCAATAAAAGTTTCTTGTCTGCTTTGTGAAGAGGATCACAAATTGGAGTTGTGTCCCAAAATGGAAAAGAAGTTGCATCGAGAGAAAATCGACTTCTTAAGAGAGGGAGGTGCTTGTTTCCGTTGTTTAACTGTTGGACACCTGAGCAAAGACTGTCATAGGCGTCTGTCTTGCAAATTGTGTAACCTGAAGCATCCTACCATCCTCCACATTTATTCAATGAAAGAGATCAAATCAGAGGACACACAGTAGGAGACAACAGAGAACAGTCATGTAGTTCCTCCAAAGACATGCGGCCATATAGGGGCCGGACCACAGGATTGTGTCTTGGCAATCGTACCTGTACCGATCAAGGCCAACAAAGGCAGCAAGATAATAACCACGTATGCGTTCTCAGCACTGCCACTTTCTGCTCTGAGCGACTTATGAGGGAGATAAAGGTCAGAGGAAGAAGTGCCAAATTTCTCTTAAACAATGAACCAAGAAAGATTTGTTGACAGTCACATTATCTCAGGACTGGAGATAGCAGCACTCAATAGTAACACCTACTTCAAATTACCTGATGTGTACACACAGTGCAAGATGCCTGTGACCCGTGATAACATTCCTCGACAGGAAGAGATAAGTGCCTGGTCTCACCTCAACTCTGTTGAAGTTCCTGTCATTCAGTACGTTTACATGCAGCAAGAAATTTGAATTTCTAATCGTATAAGACATCGTTCGGACTTTTTAAGTGCATGTAAACACCTTAATCCGACCTTCTTCAGACCTACTTCGGACCTATTTCGGACATCTAAAATCGGATAACTACACCTGGATAATTCGATCATAGTCGGACTTTTAACGGCATGTATACTCAGCAATCGGATCTGAATCGGATTTTGCATTCTGCGCACGCGCAGTGCCATTCTGCACATGCGCAGCGCCACATAGCGTCCAGAGTCAGCCCATGCTCCGGCTGTTAATCCGATTCTCTGAACGGCATGTATACTCGGACAAGTGATCCGGTCTTACGCATGTCATTATCTGATCCGATCAGAAATTCGAATTTCTTGCTGCATGTAAACGTACTGACTGATGCTGATGTGGAACTGCTAATCGGAACCAATGTTCCTAAAGTAATGGAACCGTGGGAGGTGATAAACAGCAATGGTGAAGGACCGTATGCCATCAAAACCCTACTGGGCTGGGTTATCAATGGACCATTGAGAAGAGGCAGTGATGTTAACAGCAGCTATCATACCATTACTGCTAACCGAATATCCATTGCTCACTTAGAAGAACTGCTGGTGAAGCAATACAATCACGATTTCAATGACAAATCAACAGATGAAAAGCCACACATGTCCAGAGAAGATCTTAAATTCATGGATATTATGAACAGCTCGGCTGAATTTAACAATGGACATTATTGCTTAAGACTACCTTTCAGAAATTATAATATTGTCATGCCCAGTAATCGCCACATTGCTGAGCAGAGGATTCACTGTCTGAAAAGGAAAATGGAGAAAGATGTTATATTCAAAGAAGGATACACTCAGTTTCTCAGTGATGTCATAATTAAAGGTTAAGCAGAGAGAGTGCCAGAACACCAGCTGGAAGGAAAAGCAGGCAAGGTCTGGTACATCCCACATCATGGTGTGCGCCATCCAAAAAAGGGAACCCTGAGAGTGGTGTTTGATTGGGTGCAAGTTTTAAAGTCACCTCTCTCAACAGTCAGTTACTGCAGGGGCCGGACTTGACAAATTCTCTGTTTGGAGTCCTCACAAGGTTTCGTCAAGAACCTATTGCAGTGATGCCGGATATACAGTCAATGTATCACCAAGTCAATGTTGCAGAACAGGACATAGACTTTCTCCGCTTCCTATGGTGGCCGAATGGCATTCTGGCACAACGTCTCACTGAGTACAGAATGACAGTTCATCTGTTTGCCGCAATATCACCAAGCTGTGCTAGCTTTGCTTTAAGAAAGGTCGCTGAGGACAACAAGGCAGCATTTCCAGCATATGTCATTGATACCATCAAGCACAACTTTTATGTGGACGACTGCTTGAAGTCCTTGTCTTCAGAAGCTAAAGCCACAGCATTGTTGAGAGACCTGACAGCTGTATGTTGTTTGGGAGGCTTTCAGCTGGAGCAGCAATAATAGATCAGTACTGAAATCCATTGAAGTGGAAAAAAGGGCCAAAGAACTAAAAGAATTGGACTTTGACAGAGACAGTCTCCCTGTTGAGAGAACACTGGGGTTGCAGTGGTGCGCAGAAACGGTTCAAGATGACAGTCCAAGAAAGAACATGCACAAGACGAGGTATCTTGTCTATTGTAAGTTCCGTGTACGACCCCATTGGATTTTTGGCCCCCTTTACCTTACCTGCCAGGTTGATATTGCAAAACCTTTGTAGGCTGAGCTACAGTTGGGACGAGCACATCCCCCAAAGCTACCAGCAGCAGTGGGTCAGGTGGCTAGAAGATCTAAAAAGGCTCAGCACATTCAGCGTGCCACGATGCATGAAGCCCAAAGATTTCGGACAGCTCATAAGTGCCCAATTGCACCTTTTTTCGACGCCAGTGAAGATGGGTACGGCACGGTTTCCTACCTTCGTCTGCAGAATGAACAGAAACAGGTTCACCTGGCTTTCGTCCTGGGAAAGGCACGAGTTGCTCCAGTAAAGAAAGTGACAATTTCTGTGATGGAACTAACAGCTGCTGTGCTTGCAGTGAGGGTCGACCAGATGTTGAAAGCGGAGCTGCAGTTAAAACTAGAAAGTTCTATCTTCTGTCCAGATAGTACAACTGTGTTAAAGTACATCGGGAATGAAACAAAGCGCTTTCACACCTTCGTGGCAAACAGGATTTCTGCTATAAGGGCCCATCCACACGGAGACAATTTTCGAGTGAAACCGCAAGTGTTTTGTGCGTTTAGGCCAAGCGTAAAGACGGAGACGAAGTTTTCGGTGGCTGAAACCGCACTTTTTTTAAACCAGGTCCCAGGGTGGAAAAGTCGAAAACGTTTCAGGTTTTGGCTTTGTGAGAACACCAGAAACGCAAACGATGATGTCATCGGCCAGAGACGGAGTGAAATAAATGTGGAGGATATGCCTTTAGAATGACTCTAGAAATAAAATAAATAATAAATATGGTTATTTATCTCCTTTTGGATTGTCTCCACACATTAACCATTTAATGGGCGGGTAAGTGAAAACGCACTGACCTAACATCGCACAACATTGAATATATATTCCAAAATTGATAATTTATAGTCTAATTTATAATCTGATTTTCTTATCAGTGCAAACTAGTTTACACGTTGTGACGCCAGGATCCGAGAGAGGAAGATGTTGGATGATGAATTGACTGCCTGTGTTTGACTTATCGACTGTCGAGTGGTTTAGGTAGTTTCATGTTGTTGGGGATCTGTCACTTCTGCAACATGAAACTGTTTTTCGGTGGATTTCTGTTGCTGAAACAGCGCCACACACAGGCCAGGAATATGTACTACAGCGTTTCAAGAGCTAGATGCGTTTCAGCAATGACTCCGTCGTTACGGAGAAAAGTCTGGCCCCCCTGCCGAAACAAATGGAGGGGGGGACAGATCGTTTTCAAAATCTGGCTTTGTGTGGATGGGGCCTAAGAGAAGCTACTGTCATCTCACAATGGAGGTACGGGGACACCAAGCAGAACGCAGCTGACGAGGCCTCTCGTGGGGTCAAGGTTGAGTATCTTCTTACATCCAGCAGATGGATCCATGGCTCAGACTTTCTTTTCAAGAATAAAAGAGAATGGCCCACTAACATTGTGGAGTCCACTTCCATCAGCAGTGACGACCCAGAGGTTAAAGGAGAGGTCATAGTAAACACTGTGATCATCAAAGATGCACTAAAAGCAACAACTCAGCTACTAACCTACTCTTCTTCATGGAAAAGGTTAAAGACCTCAGTAGCTTGGTTTCTCCAACTGAAAAAAAGTGTTGCAGTTGTTGAGTCAGAAGAGGAAGGAAATAGAAGCTTCGGTGTCGAGCAATGGGCTTGACACAATTCAGCAAAAGAATAGAAAGAAAGAAAAGAAAAAGTTGAAAGAGCCATGGGAGCATTCAGAGCCACACTGGGTGGTCAAACCTTGTCTCTCGAAGATACTTCTGCAGCTGAGAGTGCTATCATTCAGTATTGCCAACTAGAAAGGTTCGGCGGTGAAATAGCTGCACTGAAAAGTGGAACATCTGGAGTGAAGAAAAGCAGTCACATTTACAAACTTGACCCGGTGCTGGAAAATGGGCTTTTGAGAGTGGGAGGACGGCTCAGCAAAGAAGCTATGCCAGAGGCCATGAAACATCCAGTCATTCTTGCTAAAGATCAGCACATCTCCACTCTCATCATACGCCACATACATGAACAGTGCAAAATGTATTGTAATTGGCTTCAGGTGTTCTATGGTGTTGAATTGTTATGTTATTATACAGTAACAATTAGGGGCCGGTGTGTTGTAGCCAATTTGGATCTGTGTGTATGAATGAATGTGGGTGTGTCAGTCGTGAGGCACTATGGTTGCTATGGGTTACCTGCACACCTGTGGGCATGGGTGGTTGATTAGTCACACAAAGGGTAGATGAGGGAGACACAGCTCAGGAGTGGCAGGGAATCAGGATCAGGGAAGCCACACAGTTTTTCAACCGTGTTTGTGTGTGTGAGGGCTGAATGAATTTTGTACCACAGTTTTAATATTTTGTATGAGCTCAATCTAAGTTTGTTTGCACCCGACTTTTGTAGGTGAATTTTAAAGATTTAGAGCTGATAAAGTGTCAAACTCATTCAAATGGAGGACCTCATTTTTGATACATCATCATGAGTTGGAAACGACTTCAGTTTCCGTCCAGTGGCCTTTTTGTAGTTAGATTGCCACTACAATGTTCTTTTGTTTACATTGCGTGCTTCCGCTTCCGCGTTCGCCATATTGATTGGTGTATAAATACTATGTAAATACCTGACATGGGCTTAGTGCCGCCCCTTTCTGGCAGCTGGATATACTTCTGCCATCTGGCTTCACGCCAAAGGTAGGCATTGACAGGTCTTTGTTTAGCCTCGTGTCACCTCCCGTATTGCTAACTCCATCTGCCATGCGCTAGGCTCTCCGCATCTCCCACTTCCCTGGTGCGGTGCTGAACGCCTCCTCCTCCATCCGATGCTTGTTGCGGCGCTCGAGAGGCCGACGCTCTTCCTCTCTCTCGCTCTCCCCTTGTCACGGCGTGTGCGCTATTGAAAGAGTCATGGTACGTAGCAACTCGCGTTCCCGCTGCCCTTTTGATTGTGTATTTATTTTCATGTTGTGTGTATATATTCTAGCTTGAGTCTGAAGTCATCCACCGGAGGCTCAGCCTGTAGCTGTTACCAGGTCCACAGGACCGCTGCTGCTTTTTGTACCCCGAAAGGAAACTTTGTATCAAACTGGTGGTCGTTTCTTTTATTTTATTTCATTGGGTTCCCTTCTGTCTGCTTCCCTCCCCTCGAGGATTGTTAGTTTGTTTTCTGTTGGTCAAATTTTCGTTCTTTTGTAACCTTGTTTGCAATTAACAGTTACCGCATCCATTTAAATAGTTTGTTTGTGTGGGTTTTTTTTGTTTATATTATTTTTAGTTTTTTTCTTTGCTGGTCATCAGGGCCTCTTAATTAGTGCTCTCTGCTCTTCTCAGGTGCTGCGGGCCTCACGGTGCCTGGGCTCCACGGGGTCTATGTCTTCCTCTTGGTGTATTGCATCCCATCCACCCTTTCTTTCTATTGGCATTGCTCCGTGTGTGTTTCCTGTGTGTGTGTGTGTGTGTTTGTGTGTTTCACGTGGATGGCGGTGCCCCCCTTCACCCTGGTCTGGCGACGCCCTCAACGCCACTTCACCAGCACTGGGTAGGCCCCGCCCTGAAAGAGTAGTGATCTAGTAGGTTCACTGATTGTGTTCAATAAAATTATTTTTTGGTAAAACTGGAACCACGTCTCCTGCCTACTGGTATAAAGGAACCTGGGTGTGTCGTTACAACCAAGGGGGATCATTAGTCCATACTGTTTCTTTCCCTGGATTATTTCTGGGATGCCGTTGATTTTTTTGGGGGGGGGAAACTAGTTATACCCCCTGGTGTCCCTCGCCACACCAAGGAGTAAACTTAAGTGATAAATAACTAACTAGCAGTAATTAGCAAGTAAATGCTACCAAGCTTGAGTTAGGTAGAAAGTGACTTGCCCTGCAGCAGCAGCGTTGATCCCGCGCTTTGACTGAGTTCAAAAAAGCACCTCGTTATTCTTTCACTAAAGTAGAAGACTCCACCATGGCTCCTCTGTAACACTAACCTCTCCAAGCACCTCATTATTGGATGTCCACCGGCTCTCTATCGATAACCCCTCCACCTGACCGGATTTCAGTGTTTGATTTAAAAGAAAATACAATTTCAATTGAGGTTTCCATTGTGCTCCTATGTTCAAGGACATTTGAACTTTTTGACATTAGTTATATTTTTTTATTATTATTACCTTTCTGTATTTACCACTTTTGGTCAATTATTTACTATTTTAATCTACATTTTAAAAGTTATAGAAGTATAAGAAATCACCATCTGTGAAAATACTGAAATTGTGGCTGCTTTCAATGATAAAAATCTATATTTTAACAGTTTACTGATGCTTTTATGTATATTATACACTTACACATTTATTCAATGTTTTTTGTCATCAAACCTTCCATAATTATACAAGATCTCCGTCAATTAACAAAAAAAATATTTTATTTAAATGGATTTTTATGTTTATTCACAGTTGCATGGCTTTCATGTAATTTTACAACAGACATGTAAATTCACATTTAACTTTTGTAATTTTATCAGTATTTTTCTGTTTTTGAATATACATAAAATATCTGTATAAATTAACAGGGATATTTGGGATTTTTTTACAGTGTAGTCGAAATTGTATGGTGGCAACTTTTCTTAAGAGTGAGCTTTAGCATTTTTATTTTGCAGATCTAATAAACAACATAAGCTCTACTTATTTTCTGTCTAGTCTGCCATCAGTTTTGTTAGTTTTTATATTCTATTTTAGTTTGTCTTTCACTTTTACCTACCCTCACTAAAGTGTATACGCAATTTTCATCATCATCATCATAACCATAAGGTATATGCCCAACATACAATGCTGACAAACCTTTAAAAAAACTGCTTACAAAAAAATCAAACAGGACGATTACGTTATCTTATTGACATAAAGTTTTGCCCAGGGGTGGTCCCTATTGAACCTTTTCCTGAATGTCTTTTTGTGCATTCTTTGTGCATGATTTTTGTGTTTGGTTTCTCTCATCCATTAATCGCTATGTTAAAGTAAAGACTAGGGTTACATTGTAGAAAGGTGTATTCTGATCTGCTAATGCAGAGGTTTCTGGGGTGGTCCATTGAGATGCATAAAATAATGGCATGGATTTTGTTGTTTGTAACTCCCCTTCATCCAGATAAGACGCTATTATTTTTTCAATCTTTGCCTGACATGCTCACCTTTTCTTGCAATATTACTTAGAATTATGTATGTAAATGTATCTACCTTGGCAAACACTTGTATCTACCTTGTCAGACACTTGTAACCTCCATGGTCCTCATTCATAAAGACTACTCCATATAGCTTCTTCTTTCTTCTTTCACTCTCACTCTGTGTAGTAAGGTGGAGATATGTTGTGCTTCTTTCCGTCTTCTGATTTGTTACCTGTTCTCCTGTTGAACAACCTGTTAATGACAGAGTTGATTTAAAACAGGTAGCATGGAGATCGGCATAAAAAACATATATTCTTTATATTACGATGAAGTGTTATATATTGTAGTGTTGTATACCATGATATGACAGCATTTCAGGCATGCCAATCTATGGGCATGCCAAGCTAAAGAAACTCTTGTCAGTCTGTGATGTATGTATATCAGTGTTGCAATGAATCAGTGGTTTTCTCAGAACCAGTAGTAATGTAGTATAAACATTAACTGAGTAGTAATAAAAAGTGCACTTCTAGATTAAGATGACATTACAATTGACCATTATCATAATCTAGATGAAAGCAATTAAATTCTAGGAGTAATTTATCCTGTCATTCCTGTTCATGGTTTTGGGTGGATCTTTTTTTTTTTTTACAAACAACATACCATTGACATTCCTGCATCTCCTCTACAGTTTCAGGTAGGTGTTTGTTGAGTGTTTCCGGGAGGAATAAATTAACCACTGCAGAGCCAACTGTGATGCTGCCCATCAGAATGTAGGGCAGAAACTTGCTATAGGTACCTGTTAAGCACAAATGATAAAGATCAACTCATACCTGTTTTCTTTGTCATTTGATAGAATTATATAAAGACAGAGGAACTCTTCTCTGTAATAAGATAATGATTGTTACCTTTCATCTTGTTTACTACACATTTCCCACCTCAGATTCGTAAAATGTATTTTATTTCATCCAACACTTTACGAAAAGGGTACAATAATTAACCATTAATTAACATTAGGTAATGCAGTAATAGGCATTAACTGACAAGAGTTAATCAACAGTTAACTAAAAGTCTAATAAGTACTTCCTAATGGTGGTCATGTTAGATAATTTATAAAGTAATGCCTTAGTTAAAATGAACACCATTAGTAAACATGAACACCATTAGGAAATTATTACAAGACCATAAGATAATTAACATTAACTAATATTAATTCATGGTTAATTATTGTACCCTTGTTGTAGTGTTACATCTTATCCTCACTGACAGTTTTAAGTTGGGCTAATGAAAGGGGTCTGAATAGTAGTGTTAATTGTTTCAATAGGTATGTTACTCTATTAAGTCATCACAAACAATAGCAACATACATCGTTACATCAGTCACAAGGTAACTGTGAAATTCCTCAATCTATCTTTTCTCAAATCTTAGATGGTTTGTAGGCCCCACTATCATGATTTGAATACAGTATGTAGTCTCAAACAGGGTAACCCATTTGAGTCTTCATATACCCCGTAACATGGTGACTGTTGTATTTCAGGTACTCTATTCACCTACAGTACACCTACCTTCACCTAATGTTTTGAATTGTTATATACATTTTGCTATGTAGGCCTTGACCATCTTGACAGTAACATAAGTTGGCCTCAATTTACAAATGGTTGGGGAACCCCTGCCCTAGACGACCCCGGCTTAGGGGTTCTGTTGAGCCCCTGCCCTAGACGACCCCGGCTTAGGGGTTCTGTTGAGCCCCTGCCTTAGACGACCCCGGCTTAGGGGTTCTGTTGAGCCCCTGCCTTAGACGACCCCGGCTTAGGGGTTCTGTTGAGCCCCTGCCTTAGACGACCCCGGCTTAGGGGTTCTATTGAACCCAAATTGAGTAGTTTTAGTTGTAGAGGTTACAGCTCACAATTGGCTTGTCGTAAATAACTGCATGTAGAAATTGGTTGGAGTTGGTTTTACAACATACCTAAATATAAGACATATGGAGCGCTGATGCTTCCGATGCGTGCCGCGGAGGAACACATTCCGATGCCGATGTTCCTGAGGACCGTAGGGTATATCTCCGCCGTGTAGATGTAGACCACGCTGAAGGCCATGGTGAAACCAAACTTCCCGGTCAGAACCATGGCCAGAGTTAAACCCTGGAGAGCTGTATGGTTGAATTTTAAACGGCAATTCAGCTAGTTGTAAAACAATTGTTTATTTTATTTTTAGATTAAGGATAGTGTAGGCCAAAATAGCTAACTAAATTCAAATTGTATCTAGTCTTATAGGACTACCATATAACAACTGCTAATCTTTTTACCTGTTTACTGCTATGTCTGTTTGTCTCCCACTAGTCATGAATCGAATATGTATGTGGTGGCATCTTTTATGATGGTTGGCATCGTTTAATGTTTTACTGATGATTCAAGTTTTCTTCAACATCCTAAAACCTGAGTGATGCATGTTTTGGCTATCTTACACTCCGGGATGAACTGGATGAGGAGTAGAAACCCTCCACCGATTATGAGGAAAGAGGAAAGAAGGGCTCTTCTTGGACATTTCCTCAGAAGCAGAGTAGACATGACATGGGCAGGGACCTCACTACATGCTGACAGGAAACAGTTCATGTAAGGGTCACCACTTAGGTTGGAGGTGTTCAGAGATAATCCAAAGTAACCAATGTTAACAGACATCCTTTAAGAAAGAGAAAAAAAGACAATCTGTATCAATTTGTGGAATTTCATCATACCAGCACGTCAATTATGCACACTTAAATTAACACACTTTTTAGATAGTAAATAATCTTCAGTGAATGAGGCACATTTTAAAATGGACTTACCATAGAGTTAGACTCAAGAGTGTGATGAGCCTTAGGTTTCTAGATTGGAGTACATCAATAATGGTGTATTTCTTTGTTTGCTGCCCATCTCCCAACTGAAAACCAAGGGGAAAGGTTAATTATGATCTAAAGGTTGTTATAAAACAACGTTACATATTGATAATTGGCCTCAGCTATATTACCATTAAAATATGAATTTTACATCACTCAAGTCTAATCATTCTATTTTCCAATTTAAGCAGGAAATTACAGTTTAACCCATACAAATGCATACAATGCCATGTAATTAGACCAAACAATTCAGGATCTAATGCATGTCTGTAATGATGTTTCTAAATTGAACATTAACATAATTGTTTTTTAACTGAAATGTTCAAATGTTTAAATGCTGTGCAAAGCATTAAGCAATACTTTTATTAGCATCTCACCCCAGACTCTTTAAAAATGATCTCTGGAGCTTCTACTTTGTTCTTCTTGGCAGCTTGTCTCAGTATGGCCTCTGCCTCCTCCACTCTCCCCTGAGAGAGCAGCCATCTTGGAGACTCTGAAATGAACCTGTCCCAATATATATATGTTTTCACTAAAGTTAGCATTGGGATATTACCCCATACCAAGTAGAACACAGACCTTTAGTACTTCTGAATTTGGCACTGTGGTCTCAGAATCTCAGAGCTAATATACCACCAGGTGTCAATTACATGGCATGTCAAGATCTATCCTCTAGTGAAACTACAAGTGTGTCAGCCTGACAGTTTGTACAGTCCACTGGATCTATTGGAAGGCTTATCTATCCAACACACACCTGGGTGGACACTCCCACTTGGGATGTCACTAGAGGGTAGATTTGGACATGACTTGATGTAATATCTAATCAACACACCTGGTGGTAAAATAGGTTTACTTTAACATAGCACGTATCACAAAACATATCACTTAAGAGCTATGCTATCTTTCTTTGAGCTTATATGTTTGCTGAACTTTAATAAATTATTTTTGTTTTGCAACATACCACCATAAGGGAATGTAGGCCAAAGAGAAGGAGGAGATGACTGCCAGTAGTGTCCTCCACTCTCTGAAGAAGTATGCCAGCCAGGGTAGCAACATGTAGCCAATGCAGTAGAAGAGGAATGTCCCCAGTGTTGTGAAAAGGACACGCATTGACTTACTCAACACCTCTGTTCCTGTGAGACATCACAATGCCAATTAGAAATGTTATTTGCCAAAGTACAAACTTACCAAAATACCTCAATAAAGTTTGATTCATAAAATCATAGGCTTTCATAGAAAATACTAAATATATTCCTACCTAGTACAAAGGCAGATATATAAAGGGCTATCTGGGCAGCTCCAATGAAGAGGAAGGTGATACAGAACAGTATCCATGAATTGGAGAAAGACTGAAGGAAAACAAATACAAACTGCGCCGCAAGGGAAATGAAAAGGACCTTCTTCCTCCCAAACCTGGAAAAGAAAACATATTGACAAAATTGTATGGTTATCTTCACATTGGGATAACTTGAAATATAATATGTCTTTACTTTCCTGTCAATTCTCAATCCATCTAAGGTTTTTTACCATGACCATTCAACAACAATTAACATCCATGTGAATGTGATAAAATTCACATGGATGTTAACCACCATAACAATTGATTTTGACTCCCGATTGCAGGGGCAGAATGGAGTGGTTGGCACATTACTTGATAATTCATCAAAACACAGGCTTGTTTGTGATATTTAGTGGACCGCATTAACCATATGGGAGTGTCTATTCGTACCCGACAGTTGGTCTGTCTGGGTGGCTGAGGCTGTTAATGCCATTTTTGATGCGCGTGCACGGGAATTGCGCAGGCTTTTGTTGGGAGAACATGGCGAATCAGAAACGTTTTGGCTTTTACTGTCGATGGGTTGGTAATAACGGTTCTGATTCATTTTCTGATGGAAATGTGGTCTTTTATTTCCATAATCTTTGTTCAGTGAACGCATAAACCGGTTTGTTAGTTAGCAGTTAAAAAAATACGATCTCTTTGTTTACTGTTACCAAGCAACCGAAGTTTATAGACTGATCACTGATTACCAACTGGTCAACTCTTGCATTTCATTTACTAAGTTCTGATGGTGTAGTAGTGCAAGGGCGCAACTACTCTGTTTTTTGGGGGTATGCAAAAACATACCCCCCCCCCCCCCCCGGCAATAGATAGATAGATAGATAGATAGATAGATAAATAAATAGGCCAATATACTTATGCACGTGTTAGTTTACTTAAACAGATTTCACATATTTCACACTTCACATTAACATTACAAAAGTAAGAAAGTGGAGAGAAAAAACTAAAAGTTAAAATAAAAAGCACCAAAATGTAAATACTTCAGTAAAGTACAGATGCTTGAAAAAGGTACTTCAGTACAGCAACTAATTACTACTTTGTTATTATCCAGTCCATCACTGGCCAAGGGATACCATAGTAAGAAACTAAATTTTAACATTCCGTGCCTTGACACTTGCCCATTTGTCAAGTATGGAATCAAAGGAAATAGACCTGGCCAAAGTATTTTCAATAGAGATCACTGAGAGATGTGTTAATCTGTCATTACTCATGGTTGACCGAAGGTAGGTCTTTATAAGCTTCAGTTTGCTGAAGGATCTTTCAGCTGAGGCAACGGTCATTGGCATGGTCAGGAAAACTCTGAGGGCCACAGTCAAATTGGGGAAAACCAGGTTGAGATTTTCCTGTAGAAGATTTCAATTTGTCTATAGCCTTTTTATATCCTTTTAACAGACGGCTAGCAGGATATATCTCTTGAATTATGTCTCTAGAGACATCATTGGTAGACAAGGCATATGTGGTCACAGATTCCTCTAATTCTGCTTGAGTCATCTGTTCCATCTGGGCTATGAACCGGAATCTTTTGGACACAAGAAACAGATTTTGGAATCTGTCTGACAGCTCCTGGATGACCGTATCAACAATTACATTGAAAACCATGCATCTGAAGCAATCTTCAGGTTCCTGGTGCAGATGTTCACTGCCGCTGGTGTCATCATGAAACCTTTTAGGTTTTCTGATACGTCTTTGTTTGAATACTGGACATCTGTCCATTTCAACTGCTAACTTGCGTGCAATGTCAACTGATTTCTGGAACCCCTCTTCTCTATACTTAAGCATGAATTCCTTCAATGAATCAATCATTCTGATAGCCATGTCCATTGAGACATCAGCTGCTTGCAGGGCTTTGCTAACAAAGCTGATTTCAGACAACAGGCTATACCAAATTATGAGGCACACAAGGAATTCCATGCAAGTAATTTCTTCAGACAGTGATTTTGCCTCTGAGACAGTTTTGCTATCACCTGAGGTTTCCTCTAGCTGTTCCAAAGCATCAAGAATGTCCCCTAATTGATAACGTACAGCTTTAACTGACTCTATTTTGGCTTCCCACCTTGTGTCACTCAAAGGCTTAAGTGTTATGCCCACAAACTTTTGCAAGATATCCCACCTCTTTACCGATGATGAGAATGTTGTGTACAGTCTTTGTAGTGTGCCAAAGAATGTCAGACACACTTTATTTGAAGAGGCTACATCACACAGCAGAAGGTTAAGACTGTGGCTACAGCAGGGGATGAACAGAGCCTCTGGATATTTCTGCTGCACTAGGACTTGCACACCCTTGTGCACTCCTCTCATATTGGCACCATTATCATAACTTTGGCCCCTACAGTTAGCAAGATCTAACCCCAGACCGTCCAGAACAGTAGACAGGGTGTCCGTAAGGCCTTGCCCAGTGGTGTTCTTCACGACTGTGAAACCCACAAAGGACTCATGCACTGTTGCTTTTTTGTTTTCGTCTGTATGCACATAACAAATAATTACTGAGGCCTGTTCTTGTTTGGAAATATCAGGTGTACAATCCAATTCTATGGCAAAGTACTTGGAGGCTTTTACCTGAATGCAGATTTGAGTAAGGACACACTCAGCAATAGATTGCAAAAACTCATTCTGTGTACACCAAGACAGGTATCCTGTTGTTTCTTTGGAGGCTACCTTTTGTTAATGTGCTGCCATGGTGAGGTCATATCTGGCTAAAACCTCCAGAAAACCCAAGAAATTTCCATTTCTCTGACTGCCTAATTTAGCATCTTTCCCCCTCAGAGGGAGGTTTCGCTCAGCGAGAAAGAGAATACAGTCCACTACCCTTGTGAGCACACCTCTCCAGTGTGCCTTTTCACGGTCTAGTGCCCTTTGTATGTCATAGTCGATTGTTTTCCCTGTGCGCATTCGGGCTGCTAGTTCCTTCCACATGAGATAACTATTTATGTGGGACCTGCTGATTTCATGATTTTGTAAGGTTTTGGAAAGACACTGCCAGTTGCTATACCCCACAACAAGGCGTTTATTAACATCTTTAGCGCCGCCAAAAAGCTTACATGAAAAGCAGTACACTGTGTTAGCATTTTTAGAATATAATAACCAATCCCGATGTACTTTTTTCGCCATTGGTTAAAATGCGTGAGCAATAAACTTTGGAAAAACACCTTTTGCTTTTCTCCGATCTGGGGTATGGTCCATCAGGACATTTCTGTGGGCCATTCTCTAACAAGAGCTGTCTTAGAGAGTCCCCTATCTCATGTGGTGCAGGCCAGTCAGATGGGTCTTGTAGCAAAGTTCTTTCCCTAGCAACTCCTCTTTCCACCTCCACTTCTTTCTCTGACCCTCCATCCCTCTCTGATCTGATATTTTCCAAAAAGATACAGTACAAAGACCAGTAAACAACTTTCAACCACCCTGAATGGCGTCTCCTCCTCCTCTCTACCTGTTGGCGTCTCCTCCTCCTCTCTACCTGTTGGCGTCTCCTCCTCCTCTCTACCTGTTGGCGTCTCCTCCTCCTCTCTACCTGTTGGCGTCTCCTCCTCCTCTCTACCTGTTGGCGTCTCCTCCACCTCTCTACCTGTTGGTGTCTCTTCCGTCTCCTCTCTACCTGTTGGTGTCTCCTCCGTCTCCTCTCTCTCCCTCATGTCTTGTCCACTAGCCCATATTAAACAACCAGCTTAATGACTTTGCAGACATACTGCAAATATTACACATTTCTCTGATTCAGTCTTATCAGTAATCATAATAAATCAGTTAGCTGAATTTGTATTATGGTCAGAACAGAATAGAGTGACTGCCCTACACTTCCACCTCATATTAGACCTACCTGCTACCTGGCCTTTCATTTCCTGATCCGTCTCCATCCTCACACCTGGATGAAATTGATAAAGCATTAAATATAGTAGTTGCTTATAGGCCCAGATGCCATGTGCATTATTTCTCTGAGATCACTACTTATTGTTGTGTGTTGTAGTCTACTGTTGTTGGCTTAAATATTCACAATTTACAAAAACTAAACACATAGTATTTTGCACATCATTATGTTGAGGAGGAGTGATTCTATAGTTAGATCTAGGCCTAGGCTACTTGGTGATGTTGCCTCTATGACAGAAGGGGGGAAAAATTATGTAAGCCTACAATCTTGTGTCAAGATTAATTATAGACAATTTTGGCTTAGGCTACTCATGGTGATATTCAAAATACAAGCATACGGTAGATAAGTTGCAATGAAAATGTACGTAGTAAGTAGTGTTAAAAATGATTAATAAATCAGTAAATCTGATTTCACACGTTGTCTAAGCAAGACCCTACAGTACTTCCCAAAACCCCAACACTGTCTGCATGACATGACCTAACACACGCCCACCGAATTTAGGCTACTTCCCCCGTGAACACAATACCATAGCCTACTTTCACCCGACTTTCTGCGGGTCATCATGCTATCCAGGAGGAACGGAGATTACATGATCAGGTGCTGGTCCGACCGATGTTATCGTTACGTTTCATGGTGCACGCACCAGATATCAATTTATTTGACAAACGGTTTCTAAATTCTTGCCTATAGTCTGCTGTAGCCTTTATGAGTCAACAAGAAATCACTATGCAATTTCATTTGCCTAACCCAAATAGCCAAAGTTAGCTAGCAGCAGGCAGCAGCACGTCTTGTTTTCTGTGGTAATTTATTTCCATCGTAAGTTAGTTCATAGGTTACCTGTTGCTGTCTTTCATCCATTTAATCATTTTCTGACGCGTCCCCTCAGACGCCTTCTCCTTTTCTTTCTTTCTCTTTCTAAATTGAGCACCTGACAACTTTTTTGCCTTCTCCATCTTCAAACCGCTTCAAACAAGCATCACCACGTTAATAATCAAATTTATCAACAAAATTGACGCTAAGCAACGCCCCCCTCCCCAACTCCTCCTTCTCCTCTTCCCTCCACTGGGGTTTTCAAGCACTGTGGAAAGTAAAGGAGATCGAGGGCGCCCAATGCAGTAACATGACTGATTATTTACCATTTATCAGTGGTCAGGCCTTACATTTTAAACATATTTAGTGAATAGCCATCATGACTCATGATTTAAAAGCGCAAGAACATGATTTTTTTTTTGTCAGGTCCTTGTTTTGGCGCCCCCTCTAGCGTTGCGCCTATATGCACCGCATATACTGCATACCGCACTTTTGCGCCACTTGGGGCGTTGCTTAGCGTCAATTTTGTTGATAAATTTGACTATTAACGTGGTGATGCTTGTTTGAAGCGGTGTGAAGATGGAGAAGGCAAAAAAGTTGTCAGGTGCTCAATTTAGAAAGAGAAAGAAAGAAAAGGAGAAGGCGTCTGAGGGGACGCGTCAGAAAATGATTAAATGGATGAAAGACAGCAACAGGTAACCTATGAACTAACTTACGATGGAAATAAATTACCACAGAAAACAAGACGTGCTGCTGCCTGCTGCTAGCTAACTTTGGCTATTTGGGTTAGGCAAATGAAATTGCATAGTGATTTCTTGTTGACTCATAAAGGCTACAGCAGACTATAGGCAAGAATTTAGAAACCGTTTGTCAAATAAATTGATATATGGTGCGTGCACCATGAAACGTAACGATAACATCGGTCGGACCAGCACCTGATCATGTAATCTCCGTTCCTCCTGGATAGCATGATGACCCGCAGAAAGTCGGGTGAAAGTAGGCTATGGTATTGTGTTCACGGGGGAAGTAGCCTAAATTCGGTGGGCGTGTGTTAGGTCATGTCATGCAGACAGTGTTGGGGTTTTGGGAAGTACTGTAGGGTCTTGCTTAGACAACGTGTGAAATCAGATTTACTGATTTATTAATCATTTTTAACACTACTTACTACGTACATTTTCATGGCGAACTTATCTACCGCATGCTTGTATTTTGAATATCACCATGAGTAGCCTAAGCCAAAATTGTCTATAATTAATCTTGACACAAGATTGTAGGCTTACATAATTTTTCCCCCCTTCTGTCATAGAGGCAACATCACCAAGTAGCCTAGGCCTAGATTTAACTATAGAATCACTCCTCCTCAACATAATGATGTGCAAAATACTATGTGTTTAGTTTTTGTAAATTGTGAATATTTAAGCCAACAACAGTAGACTACAACACACAACAATAAGTAGTGATCCCAGAGAAATAATGCACATGGCATCTGGGCCTATAAGCAACTACTATATTTAATGCTTTATCAATTTCATCCAGGTGTGAGGATGGAGACGGATCAGGAAATGAAAGGCCAGGTAGCAGGTAGGTCTAATATGAGGTGGAAGTGTAGGGCAGTCACTCTATTCTGTTCTGACCATAATACAAATTCAGCTAACTGATTTATTATGATTACTGATAAGACTGAATCAGAGAAATGTGTAATATTTGCAGTATGTCTGCAAAGTCATTAAGCTGGTTGTTTAATATGGGCTAGTGGACAAGACATGAGGGAGAGAGAGGAGACGGAGGAGACACCAACAGGTAGAGAGGAGACGGAGGAGACACCAACAGGTAGAGAGGTGGAGGAGACGCCAACAGGTAGAGAGGAGGAGGAGACGCCAACAGGTAGAGAGGAGGAGGAGACGCCAACAGGTAGAGAGGAGGAGGAGACGCCAACAGGTAGAGAGGAGGAGGAGACGCCATTCAGGGTGGTTGAAAGTTGTTTACTGGTCTTTGTACTGTATCTTTTTGGAAAATATCAGATCAGAGAGGGATGGAGGGTCAGAGAAAGAAGTGGAGGTGGAAAGAGGAGTTGCTAGGGAAAGAACTTTGCTACAAGACCCATCTGACTGGCCTGCACCACATGAGATAGGGGACTCTCTAAGACAGCTCTTGTTAGAGAATGGCCCACAGAAATGTCCTGATGGACCATACCCCAGATCGGAGAAAAGCAAAAGGTGTTTTTCCAAAGTTTATTGCTCACGCATTTTAACCAATGGCGAAAAAAGTACATCGGGATTGGTTATTATATTCTAAAAATGCTAACACAGTGTACTGCTTTTCATGTAAGCTTTTTGGCGGCGCTAAAGATGTTAATAAACGCCTTGTTGTGGGGTATAGCAACTGGCAGTGTCTTTCCAAAACCTTACAAAATCATGAAATCAGCAGGTCCCACATAAATAGTTATCTCATGTGGAAGGAACTAGCAGCCCGAATGCGCACAGGGAAAACAATCGACTATGACATACAAAGGGCACTAGACCGTGAAAAGGCACACTGGAGAGGTGTGCTCACAAGGGTAGTGGACTGTATTCTCTTTCTCGCTGAGCGAAACCTCCCTCTGAGGGGGAAAGATGCTAAATTAGGCAGTCAGAGAAATGGAAATTTCTTGGGTTTTCTGGAGGTTTTAGCCAGATATGACCTCACCATGGCAGCACATTAACAAAAGGTAGCCTCCAAAGAAACAACAGGATACCTGTCTTGGTGTACACAGAATGAGTTTTTGCAATCTATTGCTGAGTGTGTCCTTACTCAAATCTGCATTCAGGTAAAAGCCTCCAAGTACTTTGCCATAGAATTGGATTGTACACCTGATATTTCCAAACAAGAACAGGCCTCAGTAATTATTTGTTATGTGCATACAGACGAAAACAAAAAAGCAACAGTGCATGAGTCCTTTGTGGGTTTCACAGTCGTGAAGAACACCACTGGGCAAGGCCTTACGGACACCCTGTCTACTGTTCTGGACGGTCTGGGGTTAGATCTTGCTAACTGTAGGGGCCAAAGTTATGATAATGGTGCCAATATGAGAGGAGTGCACAAGGGTGTGCAAGTCCTAGTGCAGCAGAAATATCCAGAGGCTCTGTTCATCCCCTGCTGTAGCCACAGTCTTAACCTTCTGCTGTGTGATGTAGCCTCTTCAAATAAAGTGTGTCTGACATTCTTTGGCACACTACAAAGACTGTACACAACATTCTCATCATCGGTAAAGAGGTGGGATATCTTGCAAAAGTTTGTGGGCATAACACTTAAGCCTTTGAGTGACACAAGGTGGGAAGCCAAAATAGAGTCAGTTAAAGCTGTACGTTATCAATTAGGGGACATTCTTGATGCTTTGGAACAGCTAGAGGAAACCTCAGGTGATAGCAAAACTGTCTCAGAGGCAAAATCACTGTCTGAAGAAATTACTTGCATGGAATTCCTTGTGTGCCTCATAATTTGGTATAGCCTGTTGTCTGAAATCAGCTTTGTTAGCAAAGCCCTGCAAGCAGCTGATGTCTCAATGGACATGGCTATCAGAATGATTGATTCATTGAAGGAATTCATGCTTAAGTATAGAGAAGAGGGGTTCCAGAAATCAGTTGACATTGCACGCAAGTTAGCAGTTGAAATGGACAGATGTCCAGTATTCAAACAAAGACGTATCAGAAAACCTAAAAGGTTTCATGATGACACCAGCGGCAGTGAACATCTGCACCAGGAACCTGAAGATTGCTTCAGATGCATGGTTTTCAATGTAATTGTTGATACGGTCATCCAGGAGCTGTCAGACAGATTCCAAAATCTGTTTCTTGTGTCCAAAAGATTCCGGTTCATAGCCCAGATGGAACAGATGACTCAAGCAGAATTAGAGGAATCTGTGACCACATATGCCTTGTCTACCAATGATGTCTCTAGAGACATAATTCAAGAGATATATCCTGCTAGCCGTCTGTTAAAAGGATATAAAAAGGCTATAGACAAATTGAAATCTTCTACAGGAAAATCTCAACCTGGTTTTCCCCAATTTGACTGTGGCCCTCAGAGTTTTCCTGACCATGCCAATGACCGTTGCCTCAGCTGAAAGATCCTTCAGCAAACTGAAGCTTATAAAGACCTACCTTCGGTCAACCATGAGTAATGACAGATTAACACATCTCTCAGTGATCTCTATTGAAAATACTTTGGCCAGGTCTATTTCCTTTGATTCCATACTTGACAAATGGGCAAGTGTCAAGGCACGGAATGTTAAAATTTAGTTTCTTACTATGGTATCCCTTGGCCAGTGATGGACTGGATAATAACAAAGTAGTAATTAGTTGCTGTACTGAAGTACCTTTTTCAAGCATCTGTACTTTACTGAAGTATTTACATTTTGGTGCTTTTTATTTTAACTTTTAGTTTTTTCTCTCCACTTTCTTACTTTTGTAATGTTAATGTGAAGTGTGAAATATGTGAAATCTGTTTAAGTAAACTAACACGTGCATAAGTATATTGGCCTATTTATTTATTTATCTATCTATCTATCTATCTATCTATTGCCGGGGGGGGGGGGGGGTATGTTTTTGCATACCCCCAAAAAACAGAGTAGTTGCGCCCCTGCACTACTACACCATCAGAACTTAGTAAATGAAATGCAAGAGTTGACCAGTTGGTAATCAGTGATCAGTCTATAAACTTCGGTTGCTTGGTAACAGTAAACAAAGAGATCGTATTTTTTTAACTGCTAACTAACAAACCGGTTTATGCGTTCACTGAACAAAGATTATGGAAATAAAAGACCACATTTCCATCAGAAAATGAATCAGAACCGTTATTACCAACCCATCGACAGTAAAAGCCAAAACGTTTCTGATTCGCCATGTTCTCCCAACAAAAGCCTGCGCAATTCCCGTGCACGCGCATCAAAAATGGCATTAACAGCCTCAGCCACCCAGACAGACCAACTGTCGGGTACGAATAGACACTCCCATATGGTTAATGCGGTCCACTAAATATCACAAACAAGCCTGTGTTAGGCAATTTCCCTCAGGGATCAATAAAGTATGTCTGTCTGTCTGTCTGTCTGTCTGTGTTTTGATGAATTATCAAGTAATGTGCCAACCACTCCATTCTGCCCCTGCAATCGGGAGTCAAAATCAATTGTTATGGTGGTTAACATCCATGTGAATTTTATCACATTCACATGGATGTTAATTGTTGTTGAATGGTCATGGTAAAAAACCTTAGATGGATTGAGAATTGACAGGAAAGTAAAGACATATTATATTTCAAGTTATCCCAATGTGAAGGGGGGGGGGTGCCAAATTTGTTTTTGCATACCCCCAAAAAACGGAGTAGTTGCGCCCCTGTTACATACAACAAAGATTACGTGGATTGAACTCCTGTATCATAAAGTTTCAAATTCAATGCCTCTGATATTCTTATTTGGAGAACACGTACACATTACATCTGAATCTAGCAATAAGTCAAAGGTTAAAGTAAGTTGTTTTACTTGGTGTTGTTCTATTCCCAATGATATCATAGGCAATCATGGGTGTTTACAAATGTATTTGGAGAATCTGATCACAATGTTATGAGAAGATCCAGTCAGAGTTACCTTGTCTGCAGCAGTTCTTTTTTTTATTATTATTATTATTACCAGGGTGCGAATAGCATTCACTTCTAATTGCACCTTGGTGCAAATAGCATATACTGATAATTGTACCAGGGGTAAGAATAGCCTCACTCTTAACATATTTACAGCTCTATCTTGATCACCATTGCAACTTTTAATTCCTGATCTGCTGGATAGGTCTGCTGGGCCAGTACTGATCTTATTACGCCAACAGATCATAATAAATAATACAAAGCAGATGAGGCTATTAGTTTTCTAATGCCTCTTATCTCCTTGGGTTTCCTTAAACTTGAACCTGTCCCAAACGGTTCTTCTTCTATATTAACTTAAGCAAGCAAACTCCAACATTCAAGCACATACAATCCCAATGCAAATAATGAAAACAATGTCTTAAAATATAAGACATCATTTTCATTATATTTTCATGATATTCATCAATGAAATCTCAAATCTCTTAAAATTGTGATCAGATAAAATAAAAGAGCTTAAATTAATAGCAGAGAATGTTGAAATACCTGTCAGAAAGCTGGCCTGATAAGAGGGAGCCAATTAGGAAGCCCATAAAGAGTGTTGAAGACGCAAAGGGAACTTTCCATGAATTATCACAGACAAGGTCCCACTGTGAGAGAGAGAGAGTTTCGTATAAGTTGAGTTTACAAAGTTAAATATTGTTAATATTATGATTTTATAATTAAATACCCTCATTTACACATGCTGCAAATATTCTAATAGGTTTTTCCATTCGTAACAAACACACATTTCATATGTTTCATAAAGAAAATAATTTTTTAGCAACAAATTGCAACGGGCACTCTTTTACCTCTGTGACGATGGTGGACTGGAAGATGTCTTGGCTGTAGCTCCAGCCATCCACACAGCCCTCCAGCCCCACGTTAGTGAGGTTGATGTCCCTGCCAGGGACGTAGCCAAGGGCAGACAGGTTGCTGACCACGTCCAGTCTGTATCTGCTGCATTGGCTCAGCCGCTCCTCACCGTTAGCCCCTTGCTCCATGGGAACTATGACCCCCTGCCATTCGGCCGTCAGGTTGGCCCGAGGGGGAATCAGACAATGATGTGGGGGGACGGCCCCAACAAAGACGATGTAGAGGCCAGTGAATCCAGTGGAGATGAACACGGTGTTGAGCACAAAGAAAGCCACCCAGAAGTAAGGGCCAGATTGTCCGAGGAAGGCAGTGTCTTTGTCGTAATCTCCCATTCTCTCAATATATCTTTATTTTTACTTAATTAAATAAAACCTTCCTTCATAAACCTGTCCTTTAAAATCCCCTTGGGGGGAAGGGGGAGACCAACCTGCCTTTGAGAAGGTTGAAGGACTAACAGTCTTGTCTAGCAGGAGGACAGAATGTACGCACACATTGAGAAAGCAAGTTAAAAAAAAGGTTACAAGTCTGATTCCTGACTTGATGGAGCAAAGACAAGACCCCCTACTGACGATCCTGAGGACACAGCTGGCCCCAGAGTCCCAGCATTAATACTCCTGCAGAGAACAAAAGGGCAAGCTGTTCAACTGGAATCAACCATAGCTGAGAGGCCTATCACTCATTGATTCAGATGTGATCAAAGCTTAAAGTGATGATGAGATGAGGGTTGAGGGTGGGGAGGGGTTGGAATAATAGGCAACAAGCTTTTCTCTAGCTGTGCTCCAAGCTGACATTCCTGGCTTCTAAATACCCTCAAGAACTGCACGTGCCTGTACTCTAAATGGTCCTAAGTAGCATTGAAAGGACTGGGCTCCTCTGACAAGCCACACCATTGTGGGTTTGGTGGGGATAATGTGTGTGTGCGTGTGTGTGTGTGTGTGCGTGTGTGTGTGTGTGTGTGTGTGTGAGGGGGGGCGGGGAGGGACAGAATGTTCAGTAAAGGAGGACAAACTTTAAGATGAAACTTGTTAAATGACTATGGATACAGACTGATTATATCAACTACTTCTAAAAGGCACTGATGTAAAAACAATCCCTAATCACCAGACAAACAAGAGGAGTGTCACATCAGTTTACAGATATGCAGATGTTCCTTTGTACATTAACCCTTAATATGCTTCATATGGATGGGGCACTGTTTCGGCTTGCAATTACATTAGTATTATGGAAATTTAGAACGTTCATATAGCTTTACACTGCTTTTATCAGGGATTCCTAAAGCAACATGGCCTATTTTGAAATAAAACTGTTACAGATCAACTGTGACCCAATAAACTAGATGTCTTACCCACTCCACAGTACACCCGAGGCAAATAAATTATAATGCCAGACTATCGATGTAAATGTCTGTGTTGATAGAATAGTGTTAGAAATAAAACTAATCTCGCATCGCATGAATCATCACATTTTGAGGGACTACTTTCTGCCGGTTAACCAAGGTAATATCAGTCCGCAGCTGCCGTAGCCTCCTACCAGGAAGTATAACGCTGCTGCTGAGACACAAGGCCCTCAAAATGCAATGCCATGCAAGGTTGGTTTTATTTTTTAACATTATTATATCAACACAAACATTTACTTAGATAGTCTGGCATTATAATTTATTTGCCTTGGGTGTACTGTGGAGTGGGTAAGACTGTTTTTATCAGCAGGCTAGCAGAAACCGTTGACTTGCGCTAGTCTAGCACCAGCAAACTCAGCAACTAGAAGGACTGAATTAAATTTGTTGAAAACGTCTCCAATGATAAATAACACACTGGCAAACTTGGAAATGAGGTCCTATGTCCAAAATTCCGAACCACCCCTTTAAGTGTAACTACAGGAATCTAATTTTGACTATAGGTAGATATGGCTGAAAACAACGAAAGAACGATTTCCTTGGCCAATCTCACGATGGGTTGTAGGACACCTTTCCTTAATCTCAATGTCAACAAAACCAAAGAAATAACTGTGGACTTCAGGAAGAAACAAATGCCACACACCCCACTCATCATCAATGACAGTGCTATAGAGTCTGTGAAAACCTGGTGAAGTTCCTGGGGGTGCATACCTAGTTGACCTGACGTGGTCCACCAACACCACCTCCCTAGTCAAGAAGGCACAGCAACGCCTCCACTTCCTTTGCCGAATGAGAAGAGCTGACCTCCCCCCTTCTGCCCTCACCACCTTCTACAGGGGTGCTATTGAGAGCATCCTCACCAGCAGTCTCTCAGTCTGGTACTGCAGCTGCCCTGTTGCTGACCAGAAGGCCCTACAAAGGGTGGTGAGGACAGCAGAGAAGATCACCAGATCAGCCCTACCATCCATCCAGGACCTGTACCCGTCCCACTGCCTCCATAGAGCCACCAACATCACCAAAGCCCACACCCACCCAGCACACCAACTGTCCACCCTCCTACCATCTGGTGAGCGCTACCGCAGCATGCCGTGCAGGACTACTAGATTCAGCAGAAGCCCTCACCCTCACCCTCACCCTCACCCTAACCCTGACCCTGACCCTAACCCTAACCCTAACCTAACCCTCACCCTCACCCTAACCCTGACCCTGACCCTGACCCTAACCCAACCCTCACCCTAACCCTCACCCTCACCCTGACCCTGACCCTAACCCTGACCCTAACCCTAACCCTAACCTAACCCTCACCCTCACCCTCACCCTACCCCTAACCCTAACCCTGACCCTGACCCTAACCCTGACCCTGACCCTAACCCAACCCTCACCCTCACCCTCACCCTACCCCTAACCCTGACCCTGACCCTAACCCAACCCTCACCCTCACCCTAACCCTCACCCTAACCCTAACCCCTAACCCCTAACCCTAACCCTCACCCTGACCCTCACCCTCACCCTAACCCTAACCCCTAACCCTCACCCTCACCCTGACCCTACCCCTAACCCTAACCCTGGCCCTAACCCAACCCTCACCCTACCCCTAACCCTGACCCTGACCCTGACCCTAACCCAACCCTCACCCTCACCCTACCCCTAACCCTGACCCTCACCCTAACCCCTAACCCCTAACCCTCACCCTAACCCTAACCCCTAACCCCTAACCCTCACCCTGACCCTAACCCTAACCCTCACCCTCACCCTCACCCTAACCCCTCACCCTCACCCTGACCCTCACCCTAACCCTAACCCCTAACCCTAACCCTAACCCTGACCCTCACCCTAACCCCTAACCCCTAACCCCTAACTCTAACCCTCACCCTGACCCTGACCCTAACCCTCACCCTCACCCTGACCCTGACCCTGACCCTACCCCTAACCCTAACCCTGACCCTGACCCTGACCCTAACCCAACCCTCACCCTAACCCTCACCCTAACCCTGACCCTGACCCTAACCCTAACCCTGACCCTAACCCTAACCTAACCCTCACCCTCACCCTCACCCTACCCCTGACCCTGACCCTGACCCTACCCCTGACCCTGACCCTGACCCTGACCCTAACCCAACCCTCACCCTCACCCTACCCCTAACCCTGACCCTCACCCTAACCCTAACCCCTAACCCCTAACCCTGACCCTAACCCTCACCCTCACCCTCACCCTGACCCTGACCCTAACCCTAACCCTAACCCACAGGCCATCAGACTACTCAACACGCCCAAGACAATTCTGTAAACATGTAAACCCCGGCACCCACAAAGACCAACTGAATGTTAACATAATTTAAACTCAATGGTCTGTACTTATGCTCTTTACGTGCACAATTTCATAAATGTTTGCATACATATGTATCTCCATGCTGCTATTCTGCACTTTGCACTTTGCCATATTGCACCTTTTATTATTGCACCTCAGCAACATATCAATGAATCACACAGAATTTTCTATTCTGTATAATGTACACGCCCACTGTCTGTCTTGCTGTGTTATATCTTTTGCACTATTATGTTATATGTTATGTTATATGTAATATGTTGTGTGTTAAAATTATTACTGCACATTTGGAGTATAGAGAAACAAAATTTTGATCCTCTGTGTAATTACTTGCAGTAATTGCATCGTAGGAATGACAATAAAGTTCACTTTGACTTTGGCCTTGTTAAGAAGACGCTGTTGTCGTCAGTGCGAAGGGAAATCCCCTTTGTGTGGACTACCAAAGGAAGACGAAATGAAGAATGTGTGAAGAAAGCATTCAAGGTCAGGGTTGTTTGTTGTTGCGGAGCTATACAACCCAGTGTGAAAGCTACCTAATCACCTGTAGGTGATTATTAGGATCACCTTGCTATCTTATGTTACTGAGTTCAAATGTTTAAGTTAATCATCTGTAGGCCTTGGCTAACTTCCTACCTACATTATTGTGTTGTAAAGGTTTTGTTAATCTGCTTTAGGCACCCTTTTACCAAACAAAATTGGAAAATGTATAATTAGCCTAAACAAACGGTTATGTCACAGCCGCAATACAGACATTTACCCTTACTTATCAAGCTCTCTTTTACTTAGCTCTGCAGTATTTTACTGATTATGTAGACTAGTTTGAGGACCTACTGCCATTTGTTGAGGAGTCTTAAGATGATCCCCACACCGCAGGACATGCCATGCCAGTATGAGTGACCTTGAGAGGAGGTCGTGGTTGCCTGTCATGTCTCCTGCTTCAGCCAAGGGGTGGTCAGCAACAAAAATACTGTCCAGTACCACACAAGACAGGGTGATAACCCTAACATTCCTTGCTCTACCTCCTGCTGACTTTAGCTGACTTTAGCTCGAGCCACTGAGTGAGGTGCCACAAGATGGAGCATTTGCTGAGGCTTTGTGAGTCACTTCCTTTAGGGCTAGAGCCCTACATTGATTATCGCATAATGTCCTTGAGGACCTCTTTCATATAAAAGAGCCCCCAGGTCTCTAGCTCGCTTGTAAGTGTCCATGTCACCTAAGTCACCTCCAAATTTATTCAAATTGCCTCCAAATTCTAGTATACTTTGATGCCCTCTATTATATAAAAGACATCCACCACATCCAAATGGGGGACGATGCTTGTCAACAGTAGGGGTATGTCATACATGCCATGATCATTGCACTCAACAACCAAAAACTTGGTGCCCACCACTATGATCATCTCATTGTATCATGCGTGTTATATAAAAATATTAGCATTACATAAATATATAATTCCATAGTTTTAATATTATAATTAGACCTTTATTTTCAATCTCAGGGCATGACCCTATTTCCTCAGTCTCTCCCACCTTAAATTTAATAGCCCATTCAATAGATTAAATTCTGTTACTTTGAGCAACACAGTCTCCCAATTGAAATGCATTGGTTTAAATGTTGTTCAGTCCAGCACAAAAAAAGTCAGAGAAACTCTTTCGTTAAAAATCCAACGGTTTACATTTAATTCTGTGTAGCACGAAAATGTTGACAATCATGTTTCAGGACACGATTCAAAGATTCACAAGAAGAAGGTTGTTACGCACCAACGTCCAGAACTTTAGCATCACAGCATAACGCCAGGAAAAGGCGTGATGCTGTGACAAATGACCAAGTGTAGTATCTCATCACTGCCGACTACTGCATTAGTCATTTGTCCCAGGAATGATTGCCAATGGTAACCTTTCACACTCAAGACACAAGCCAGGTTGGTGTTTGTTTGTTTTTTTGTCCAGTGGGAAAGAGACTTTGGTTTGAGTTTTCTCCCAGGTCTGCCAAGTGTTTCTAATTCATTGTATGAAAAGGCCCTGTTAACAATGTTACATTCTCTTGGGTTTCTGTACAGCTTTTATATTTCCTGTTCCTGCACTTTCTATACTGTTCTATACTATTTTTGTTTCATGACACCTACTGGCCTACCCTCACCTACCCCATCTGACACCCCTATTACACATTGACAGAGTGGAATAAGGGAATAAACTTTGGCCACTGTATTTAGAAAACATTTTTGCTCGGAGTAGACCCGCTGCTCCTCCCCGTCGAGAGGAGCCAGTTGCGGTGGCTCGGGCATCTAGTGAGGATGCCTCCTGGACGCCTCCCTGGGGAGGTGTTCCGGGCACGTCCCTCCGGGAGGAGGCCCCGGGGAAGACCCAGGACACGCTGGAGGGACTATGTCTCTCGGCTGGCCTGGGAACGCCTCGGGATCCCCCCGGAAGAGCTGGACGAAGTGGCTGGGGAGAGGGAAGTCTGGGCTTCTCTCCTCAGGCTGCTGCCCCCGCGACCCGACCCCGGATAAGCGGCAGGAGAATGGAATGGAATGGAATTTTTGTTAGAGTTAGAGACAAAGTCTAAAAAGATTTTTGAACAAAATGGCAATGACTAGCCAATGTCCCGTTTATACAACATTCTCTGACCTCTTGAACTCAAAGTGTGATACACTTGCTTTTAAAGTAGTGCATGTGTAGCAGCATAGATGTGCTCTGTTATTCAGGGCCACTGGTGCTATTTAGCGCCAGGTGGCTCTCATTATGGGCCGGTATAAATTATGGGCCGGTATATTATTTAGGAATTATTATTTATTAATAAAAAATATAATATGGTTTTTAACTACTATATCAACTCGATTTGAAACTCACACTCACACTTGCCCCATGTTACCAACAACAATGTGTTGGAATTTACAGTGTATGTAGGCTAAATGAAAGCAGAAATATTCAGCACTGACATGACGCTTGATGCGCAAACACAATGTAACCAGCGTGGTCAATCAAATGACAAGTCTCAAACAAGTTCAAACAAGTCAGTTTTGCGCATGCGCGTTGGCTAAGCTGCTTCATTGGCACCTTTTTTGCCATTTAAAATGCTCATCTACAGTAAACACAGCCTCTACTCGGTATCACAGTGCGAATGCGCGAAACAAGCTGTCAGCTTTCCAGCTTTTCGCAAGCAAAACGGGACAGGTTAGGCACGGATTTAAGACCAAAACAGTAGAACTAAGGTATTGTATAATTGAACACACTGCCAGATTAATATTTTCAATTATTTTTTATTGAAGGGCTTACTGCATTTATGACCGCTCGCTCATGATATAGACCTGTCCATATTAGATGAACGGTTGTGTTTGGACCAGGCCTGCTGGAAATCTGTCTGAACGGGAGGGGGCCAAAAGCTCCCAAGCAACAAGTCTCTCTCTCTCTCTCTCTCTCTCTCTCTCTCTCTCTCTCTCTCTCTCTCTCTCTCTCTCTCTCTCTCTCTCTCTCTCTCTCTCTCTCTCTCTCTCTCTCTCTCTCTCTCTCTCTCTCTCTCTCTCTCTCTCTCTCTCTCTCTCTCTCTCTCTCTCTCTCTCTCTCTCTCTCTCTCTCTAACTCTCTAACTCTGCTTGCGTCAATTCCGCCCCTCTATAAAGCAACCAGCTAGCTCCCCTTGGTCCAAAGAGTGTCCGAAAAAACACAGATCGTGGGAGCGTGCAAAGAAATGGCTACATATGAGGATGTTGTTGCATTTCTAGGAGAATGGGGACCGTTCCAGCAGTCTATTTTCTTTCTGCTGTGTTTTACGTTCATCCCCAACGGCTTTGTAGCGCTATCCATTGTGTTTATAGGGGACACACCTTCCCATCACTGTCTCATCCCAGCCACTGCCAACCTCACTACACTCTGGATGAACAACAGCATTCCTTTGGAAGAACACAGCGGAGAATTATCTCTCAGCAAGTGTTCCAGATACAAACTGGATGCCGTAACGAGTTTCTCCTTGAGAGGGTTGCTTCCAGGGTTCGACGTGAACCTTTCACATGTGCAGCAGGAGCCATGTCTGGACGGATGGGAATATGATCACACCACATATATTTCCACTATTGTGTCGGAGGTGTGTGTGTGTGTGTGTAAGGTGGATGTCCTGCCGCTGCTTCATTGTGAAAACGTATTGCAGGACATTTTTGGAGAAGTTCCTTCGCTGTGAAACGTTATAACCAGTTTTTTATGTTTCTAGTGGGACCTCGTCTGTGACAACAAATGGAAGGGGCCGCTGACCTCCTCGATTTTTTTCTGCGGAGTTTTAGCAGGTTCATGCATTTCTGGACCAATCTCCGACAGGTGGTTGTTTAAGATGCTTCTTTTTTTTTCTATAAATAATAATAATAATAATAATAATAGTATAAATACTAATTATATACCAATAATAACAATAGTTATAGTAGGACTAATGATAATCATAATGCTCTTTTATTTTAATTAAGTAAATTAATTCACATATCATACCATCATTATGCATTTTGCTCTGCCAATGTTTTCAGCTGTGCATTACTACAGCTGCTACTCCAGTAAATGGAATACATTGACAATATGTCCACTTTGCAGTGATTAGCATATATTGAATGATGGTCCTACTAGTCGTGATTCCAGACTGTAACATAAACATCAAATCAAATCAAATTGTATTTTGTGTCAACAACAAAGTATAAAGTGCTTAACGAGGGAAACAATACAAAAGGAACAAGAAATTAGTCTACCAAGACAAGGTCATCCTAGTGCATGGATATCTCACCTCTATAATATATCTCCTCTCTCTTAGTCTCCAAAGTGTAAGTAACATGTCTAGATTCAATATATCTCACATGTCTAGGTTTCGTGATATTTTCTTTATGGTTTTTTTTTAAACTAGAAACTCTATAACTTTTAAATAACGGCAGGAACAATAGAACCAGTGGGTATCACTGGGTTGAAAACATCTAATTTTATTTCCAATATAGCAGAATTAACGAAAGATGAAAAGAAGATTACCTACCTGCTTATCTACTACCGCAGACTGTTCCAGAGACGAGGATAGACACTAAATGCTGCCTCCTCAGAGGTCTTGGTTCTCACCTTACATGATTACTTAGGTTGCAGACTAAATCGGCCATGTATGGTATGGGTGGTACCGGCGCAAAATTGGGTTGACATGTTTTTTTCCTTCCTCAACATTGGATGCTTTGCTTGTGTTTTGCAGGTTTGGGAGGAAAATAGTGATGTTCTCTACCCTCGCAATCCAGACAGTGTTCTCATTAAGCCAGGTCTTATCTTCTTCATGGTCTATATTCTGTGCCCTGTACTTTGTAGTTGGGATGGGAGCCTTCTCAAATTACTTGTCTGCATTTGTCATAGGTACTTTCATTAACACATCTCAAATGTCTGATTGATATGTTTAGTAGTGAATTGTCACCACCCCTTTGCTTTTCTCAATTATTCTGTCACATCCACACCCACTTACTAGCATGCTAATGCTAGTAAGCGGGTGACTGGATGTGTCATGCCATGCCTGCATGTGTTTATAACACATACAGCATGTAGTAGTAGCATTACATGGTACAACCAATCGGCAGAAAATGTTTTATAATTGTAATAACAGATTCATTAGTTATTACGATTTAAGATTACGATTTAATCTAGTTTAAACACCAAACTTTTTTGCTTTGTTAATGTGATCACAAATGCTAATCTGCTAATATAATTGTCTTTTTCTGTGTCGGATTATATAACGAATACTGTATTTTTTTTTTTGGGGGGGGGGGTTGAAAGTCAAGCAAACAATGGGCTCTGGTAGACCAAATCATGGCATTTGCCATTATAAATGTGATTGAAATCAATAAAAAAAAAGAATATATAGCTTAATTAACAATGGTAATAACAGCTGTCTTGCCTTCTGTTTTCTTTCTTTTTGGTTTTAAGGGACGGAGCTATTCAACCCAACCGTGAGAACAGTCTTCACCACAATGGGTTCCTGTTTATTCTTTTGTGTTGGCTACATGGTGATTCCTCTGATGGCATACTATATCAGAGACTGGAGGATGCTAATCCTCACTCTCAATGCACCAACTGTACTTTATGTGCCATTCTGGTGGTGGGTGCTAATGTGCTTTTGTTTGCCACTGTCACTTTATTGATTTTATTAATTGACTGAACAATTCATTGAAATTGTCTAAAATGTTATACCTCGCCACAGGTTTATTCCTGAGTCTCCAAGATGGCTGCTTTCTCAGGGAAGGGTGGAAGAGGCGGAATTCATTTTAAGACAAGCTGCCAAGAAGAATAAAGTACAAGCTCCACTGGTCATTCTTGATGGTCTAGAGGTGAGAGTTTGGAGAATATGTAGCTAGTATTTCAGGGGATATTGCTCAATGTGGCAAAACCCTAAATCCTGACAACAGTGCAGACAGACTGCTGAGGAACCTCCACTGATGAAGAAAGTTATTTTCCAAGTGGATTGTTATTACAGCACAATATGAAATGAACACCGAGTCCTTACTTTTAGAATCATGTTTCTGTGTGTTATGCGGGATTATGGTGTGCAGAGTATGTTATCTTAATTCTCAAACCTTTGATGCACATTTGGACTATTGGGTGGCATTCGACTTTCACCGTCATCCAGCATTTTCATTTTATTATATTTTTATTTTGACATTGTGATGTGTATTCAAAGACTATGCAGCTACTCTAATTTTGATAATGGAGTTATCGTGTTAAATCACTCATCACAAAATGGACAATAAATATACAGTAATTTATCATTTATTTCAACAACAATATTTAGGGCATATGCATTATTTGCATTTAGGAACATTCTATACATTTTAATTAACATTGCAGTTAAATGTTAAACTAGAGAGAAACTTCTAGATGCAAAGCCCTCTCTGCACTGGCTGAGCTATTGTTTCATTGATTGTGACTTTTACTCTTTGCTTTCACACAGCAGTTCAGCTCAAAGCACACAAAAAAGTCAACAATTAGCATCTGGGATTTGGTTCGTTCCAGAAACATCTGCTTGATCTCTGTCACACTGTGGCTTGTGTGGTGAGTTCCTGCTGTCCCACTGGGCTCTCAGTACTGGGACACTAAACAACATACTCAACAAAGTCATGCTTGCACACAGACAAACACACCCACCCACACACACACACACACACACACACACAGAGACAAACACACCCACCCACACACACACACACACACACACACACACACACACACACACACACACACACACACACACAGACAAACACACCCACCCACACACACACACACACACACACACACACACACACACACACACAGACAAACACACACAGACAAACACACCCACCCACACACACACACACACACACACACACACACACAGACAAACACACCCACCCACACACACACACACACACACACACACACACACACACACAGACAAACACACCCACCCACACACACACACACACACACACACACAGACAAACACACCCACCCACACACACACACACACACACACACACACACACACACACACACACACACACACACACATACACACACACACGCACACACACACACACGCACACACACACACGCACATACACACACGCACACACACACACACACACACACTTGTATGAGTGAATGTTATCTGTGCCATTTTCACAATCTTAGCATGTACTGCTTGCACTGTACTGATCGTACTGACTGACTAGGAGTGAGCTTAGCTAATTACCACTTCACAACACTTCCTTGTTCTATTTGGTAGAACGGGTAGTTCCTAAATGTGCCCAGGATGCTTTCCATTTTTGAATTAATTGTGGATGGAAATAGGCTGAAACTGGGTGTTTACATAAACTTTATAAAAAAAACTAAGAATACAATGAAGTCACCATGTCATTATTGACACCTGAAGTACTCCAATAATCTGGACTGTTAAACTCCTCCAACCTAACTGAGATAGTGCATCATTTCTTGTACATCTGTTTCTTTTCTATGTGTATGCTAACCTATCTTTATTTACATTTTTATTTTGTATTTCCTGTGTCAATGTGCATGCAAGTGTATGTTATCCTACCAACAACCTTTCCTTCTCATCACAATGTTTAGGACTGACCTATCCATCACCTACTATGTCCTGTCTTTGAACACATCAAACCTAAATGGCAATATCTTCTTAAACTGCTTCCTGTCAGCCGTGCTTGAGTTCCCGGCCTACACTCTATCATGGGTGCTGTTCCGTTACTTTCCTAGAAGACTTTGTCTCTCCATGTCTCTTTTCCTTGGAGGACTGATGATTCTTTTCATACAGCTCATTCCATCAGGTATGACCATGACAAAAAATTGAATTATCTCAAACCATATTCTAGTATAACATGTTGATTTTGCTGAATATTGAAGTTGCGAATTACACTAAGCATGTAAATTGCATGCTCTGTCATTAGACATGAACTTCCTGGCCATAGCATTGGAGATGACAGGGAAATTTGCAGTGACGGTGGCCTTCGCCCTCATCTTCGCCAACACTGCGGAACTTTACCCGACTGTCCTGAGGACCACAGCCATAGGTGCCTGTTCAATGGCATCCCGCATAGGAGGCATCTCTGCTCCATACCTTATTTACCTAAGTATGAAACTTACTAAAGGCTCTTCTCTTCTATTCCCTTAATAATCATTTATTCAGCAAATTATTATACTATATTTTAACATATTCCGGGTATCTTAAACATTATTAGTATCACTTTCTGAAAGATAATGTATTGTTAAGCATTTTATTTAATTAAGTCAGATGATTTTTAGAGTTGAATTCACCCCATTGTCATTTGTCTGGATCCTCCAATATTATAAGACATGTACTAGGTACTTTATTGATTGACCCTAATCCTAGTTACTTTATTACATTATTACCAACCACCACCCTTCCTGTATTTAATAGAAGAAAGAACGCTTCCCCTTCCCCTTTTGTTCCATAACATTTCACTTCACTTAACTTCCTTCCTACCTCTCTTGGTTTGATGCCACAGGGAGCTACTCTGTGGCCCTGCCCTACATCCTGATAGGTACTTTCACAGTAGTAGCGGCGCTGATCAGCCTCCTGATCCCAGAGAGCTATGGAAAGCCTCTCCCAGACAACATCACTGACATGCAAGAGATCCCCAGGTGAGGCTTCTACTTCCATTGGTGTTCATATTTAGGGACCGAGCCTGTGAAACAGGACGAGGTCCCTTTTGAAATTGATCCGTTTATTTTTCTTCTATATTATTATTATTATTATTATTTCAGGGATCTTTGACGTTGATTTGCACTATCTGAACCTATACGAAAACTCAATTTTTTTTGGCAAAGTTTTAGTTTTATTTTTTTTTTTTTAAGTATATGATGGTGTAAGGGTGTTGCTTCCCCTTCCCCTTGATACTTGCATTTTTACTCACCAACGTTGTGCTTGTATTGTCCCTGAATATGCTTTTTGACCATTGCTGTGGGTCTTGAAAGAATTGGCAAAGGAGATAGAAACACAGAAAAATGCCTGGTGTCCGAGTGTGTCTGAATGTTCAGGTTGAAGACATATGTCAGAAGAGTGTGTCTGAATGTTCAGGTTGGAGACATAGGTCAGAAGAGTGTGTCTGAATGTTCAGGTTGGAGACATATGTCAGAAGAGTGTGTCTGAATGTTCAGGTTGAAGACATATGTCAGAAGAGTGTGTCTGAACGTTCAGGTTGGAGACATATGTCAGAAGAGTGTGTCTGATTAGATTAGATTAGATTCAACTTTATTGTCATTGTGCAGAGTACAAGTACAGGGACAACGAAATACAGTTGGCGTTCTAACCAGAAGTGCAAATGAGCGATTAAGGTGCAGGTTGAAATGCAGAAATGCCGAATAAGGTGCAAAATTGAAAAGTGACAGTGGTTATTAAAATGACGGTAATTAACAAAGTGACAAACAGTGCAGATGGAGGTAGTGATCATCGAGGTATTAAACAGTTACTCACAGTGGCATAACATGCAGGTGAAAAGTGTAAACAGTATACAATGTGCAAAATAGAAGTAGTGCAAATAGAAGTAAGTGTGCAGGTGGTGCAGTAGTGCTCTAGTGCAGTATAACAGAATAACAGAATGGGTACAACAGATGAGTATGGGTTGTATGGGTATGGGAGTGGGGGGTGCAATGGCAGTTGGGAATAAATAAATAAATAACATTACTATAAATTATAATATGTTTAGTATGTCCAGGGGGGGTGAGGTGTGGGGGTGCTGGATGTGCGGGGGGTGCATGTCCTTGGGGGGGTGGGGGGGGGGGCAGGTATTGGGTGGGCAGTGGTGAGTGTCTTTGGGGGGGGGGGGGGTCAAATGGGTCCAGGTCATGGGTGGGCAGGGGTGTATGTCCTTGGGGGGGGCACAATGTTCATGCGGGCTTGGAGTTCAGGAGGCTGACAGCTTGGGGGAAAAAGCTTCCCCTGAACCTGGTGGTCCGGGTGCCCAGAGACCTGTAGCGCTTTCCAGAGGGGAGGAGGGTGAACAGTCTATGGTGGGGGTGAGAGCTGTCCTTTGCGATGCTGCGCGCCTTACGCAGGCACCGCTTCCTCTGGACAGCCTCGATGGAGGGGAGTGGGGAACCGGTGATGCGTTGGGCGATTTTCACCACCCTCTGCAGTGCTTTCCGGTCCGAGGCGGAGCAGTTACCATACCACACTGTGACACAGTTGGTTAGTACGCTCTCGATGGTGCTGCGGTAGAAGTTCACCAGGATCTGAGGAGACAGGTGGGCCTTTTTTAGTCTCCTCAAGAAGAAGAGGCGCTGGTGAGCCTTCTTGATTAGGGCAGTGGTGTTGAGGGACCAGGATAGACTGTCAGAGATGTGGACTCCCAGAAACTTAAAGTTGGATACCCGCTCAACCTCCGTCCCGTTAATGTGGAGGGGGGTGTGCGTGCCGCCTTTTGTTTTCCTGTAGTCCACGATGATCTCCTTGGTCTTCGTGGCGTTGAGGGACAGGTTGTTGTCGGCGCACCACGCAGCTAGGCACTGAACCTCCTCCCTGTACGCTGACTCATCGTTGTTGCTGATGAGGCCTATCACCGTTGTGTCGTCTGCAAACTTCACAATGGTGTTTGAACCATGTGTAGGTGTGCAGTCGTGGGTGAAGAGAGAGTACAGGAGAGGGCTCAGCACACAGCCCTGCGGAACGCCAGTGTTCAGGGTGAGGGTGGAGGAAGTGTGACCGTTGATCCTAACAGACTGCGGTCTGTTGGTCAGGAAGTCCAGTATCCAATTACGGAGGGAGGGGGCAATGTTCAGATCCCGGAGTTTGGTGATCAGTTTGGAGGGGTTGATGGTGTTGAATGCTGAACTGAAGTCTATGAACAGCATTCTAACATATGTATGGCTTTTGTCCAGGTGGGAGAGGGCGGAGTGCAGTGCCGTGGCAATGGCATCCTCTGTACTCCTATTCTGGCGGTAGGCAAATTGAAAGGGGTCCAGTGTGGGTGGTAGACAGGATTTGATGTGACTCAGGACCAGCCTCTCGAAGCACTTCGCGATGATGGGGGTAAGCGCGACTGGGCGGAAGTCATTGAGGTCAACTGCAGTGGAGTGTTTGGGCACTGGCACGATGGTGGTGGATTTGAGGCATTCAGGGACAGTTGCTTGGGCTAGTGACAGGTTGAAGATGTCAGTCCAGACCTCAGTCAGCTGCTCTGCGCAGGCCCTGTAGACACGTCCGGGGACGCCATCAGGACCAGCTGCCTGAATGTGTCTGAATGTTCAGGTTGGAGATATGTCAGAAGAGTGTGTCTGAATGTTCAGGTGGGAGATATGTCAGAAGAGTGTGTCTGAATGTTCAGGTTGGAGATATGTCAGAAGAGTGTGTCTGAATGTTCAGGTTGGAGATATGTCAGAAGAGTGTGTCTGAATGTTCAGGTTGGAGATATGTCAGAAGAGTGTGTCTGAATGTTCAGGTTGGAGATATGTCAGAAGAGTGTGTCTGAATGTTCAGGTTGGAGATATGTCAGAAGAGTGTGTCTGAATGTTCAGGTTGGAGATATGTCAGAAGAGTGTGTCTGAATGTTCAGGTTGGAGATATGTCAGAAGAGTGTGTCTGAATGTTCAGGTTGGAGATATGTCAGAAGACTGCTCTCAAAGGAGATTTGACAGCTGGGCCACGGTGGTGGCTCCTGGGAGGAGCAGCTGCCAGCAGGGCCATCCTCCACCAGGGTGACAAGTTCCTATCCCCATCTCCCTTCTGGAGCATCGGGTCTTCTGTGCTAGCTGGCAGAGGTGCGGCTTGGCCTGGGCTGCTACAGCACCAATGCTATACGCCACCTATGTGGCCGCCTGATTCCACCTAGGGGGCTTTACTGGGCTCCTCCATAACCAGGACACAGGGTGGGGATGTTGAAAAGCTGTATTGAACAATTATTGTAGAAGTTGATGGATAATGGTACGTGAAATGGTTATTCATGCTGCCCTCGAGGAGATCTCCCCGAGTGTGTGTGCTGATGGCTGGTTTACCCTGTGCACACCTAGCCCCATAGTCCAATCAGTCAGACAGACAGACAGACAGATTGACAGACAGACAGACAGACAGAAATACTTTAATAATCCCAGAGGGAAATTGCTTTAGTTACAAATACTCCAGTACAATGGTAAGATGGTAAAAGGGAAAAGAAAAAACAGTATAGAAGTAATCACAAATGAAATATAAATATAAAAATATACATACATCTAGGCATACACCATAAAAAAACAAAAAAATACAATAAACACAATAAATTAAAATTACAAATACAAAGGTCAGTGAAGTCAGTGAATGTCCAAGTTATAAAGTGATAAGTGACAATAAAGTGATAAGTGACCACTTAAAGAGAGGGGGTGACTGACTCTCAGAGGGAGGTGTTGTGTAGTTTGATGAACACAGGCAGCATCCTCCTTTCTGCCACGGTAGTCAGAGTGTCCAATTCCTCACCCACTACATCACCAGCCCTCTTGATGAGTCTATTAAGTCTATTGGTGTCCGCAACCTTCATCCCACTGCCCCAGCATGTGACAGCGAAGAAGATCGCACTGGCAACAACAGACTCATAGAACATCCTCAGCATTGTCCTGCAGATGTTGAAGGACCTTAGCCTCCTCAGAAAAAAGAGTTGACTTTTTCCCTTCTTGTAGAACTCCTTTGTCTTTGTTCCATTGAGACTCGGGCCAGGTGAGGCTGCTTAAACCAGCTCATCATCCACACACACTCCACAATAATAATGATTAAACAAATTTGTACATCTGCTATCTTTAGCAATTATTACAATTTGGCAATATTGGGCATCAATAAAATACCGGCTTTGTGTTTTGCATTTTTTCTTACATTAGATTATATTTAATCAAGGAAGATAAAACTAAAAATGTGGAAGAATCTTGGAGTGGAGTGGAGTACATGCAATTCATCCAATAATAGAACTGCTTTTAGTGGTATATTATAGAAACAGAGAAGAGATAGTGAAAGTATTTTAAAATGTTCTACATGGGCCTAGATTCAGTCTGAACTGATGAGTTTTCATTTTGGGGCAGAAGATCTGTTCAGCTGTGCTGATGAAGCTGAAGAGGTTTAAGTTTCAGTGGCAGCTTGTGTACCCTCATAGTGAGGAAGTAGCAAGTCATTTGGCAGTAATACATCGTAGTAAACAGGCTGGGGTTTATGATTTGACCATGTCCTGGCTGTAGGATGGGCCAGAGCCATTTGCAGAACGGTAGGCAAGTACCAGTGATTTGGTCCCGATTTGAGCAGCCACTGGTAGCCAGGGTGCAAAAGTGGTGTAGTGTGGGAGAACATGGATAGGTGGAAGACCAGCCGAACTGCTGCATTCTAGATGAGCTGCAATGAACAAATGGCACATGCAGGCAGATCAGCCAGAAAGATGCATTGTCTAAAGGTGCGATGACAAGAACTTGGACCAAAACCAGCATGATCTTTTGAGTGAGGAACAGGTGTATTCTCCTGATGTTGTAGAGCATGCATCTGCAGGAGTGGATGGTCGTAGCAATGTTGGAAGTGAAGGACAGCAGTGTTACACCCAGGTTCCTTGCTGTCCAAGTCGCAGGCACCACAGAGTTGTTGATGTTGATGGAGTTTGTGGATGCACAATCCCCCTTTGAAGGAAGAGCTCAGTCTGGTCCAGAATGGGCAGCCATTGGGAGATGTCGGCCAGACATGTAGAGATTTGTGCTGTTCCCTGGGTTTCAGAATGTTAAAAAGACAGCATAGCTATGGTAGGAAAAGCCATGTGAGTTAAAGACATAACAAAGTGGCTTATTGTACAGAGAAGAGGATGGGACCCTGAACAGAACCCTGAGGGACCTTAGAAGGGAGACAAGTTTCAGATACATCTTGTTTCCAGTTTAGCCTGAAAATACAATCCTTTAGGTAGGGTGTGAACAGGGAAAGTGCAGAGCCTGAGATACTAATCCTTGGGGGGTGGAGAGGAGGATCTGGTGGTTTACTGTATCAAATGTTGCTGAAAGATCCAGCAGCATGACTGCGGAGGAGAAGAGAGGCTAGAGTGTGAAGTTTCTCTTCGACGGCAAGGAGGGCAGTCTCAGTGGAGTGGTCTGCCTTGAATCCAGACTGGCGAGGGTTGAGAAGATTGTTCTGGTGGAGATACACAGGGAGTAGGGAAATTACAGCATGCTTAAATGTTTTGGAAATCACATGTGTTCAGAAAACAACCACATTTACATTTTACATTTTGGGCATTTAGCAGACGCTTTTATCCAAAGCGACTTACAAAGAGTACATTTGTCATTAGAAGATGAAACATTTCATTCCTGCTAATCAGTGGCGAACCGTGAGCACTACAGCTGGGCCTTCACCTCAGCCATCACCGCCGAGAAAATAGATCACAGAAAAAAGCAACAGTATGATTTGAAAGGGTTGAACAAATGCAATCCGGCTTTAATTAAGAAACATCTTAACATTAATTGCAGAAAACGACATCATTTAGGCTGCATAGTGGAAATTAAATAAACACTCTAAAGCCAAAATCTGGAAATATAAAATGAAGTCACCCAGAATGTCACCGCGTGACGCTGCTGACATGGACACCGAGGCTCATTTAATCACCGTGGACAGCGCTATGAAATCACCGCGCATTACAAATCATTCACACATTGACGAATAAATTCATGAGCATCAACAAACTACAATACAATTTCCAATGCACAATACGCCAAAAGTTACACAAAGCAGGTAGTAAAAAGACTATTTTTTAAAGTTGCAATGCTGAACTCTTCATGCGTGATTACGCATGGCGCAAGTGGTGAGAGTGGTAGAGACTCAACCACTCTGTTAGGACTTTGCGAAGGCCTATGATCTTTTGTTTTTGTCCCGCCCACTTGAAATCAAACCGTGATTGGTCAATGTGCCCCTCATTCCCCAAACCAAAACACATAGCTTGGCCTTCTTCGGGATTCGTGAAGTCCTAACCAATTATTGAGCCAGCTAACCGGGCCTTGATAGAGACGGATGATTCTGATTGGATAACATGTTTTCAGGACAGTAACTATTTCATTGCTGATGTGAACTTGACAGTCAACTTAACTTTAGAACATAGATGAGAGAAATTGTATTAAATGTATTGTATTAAATTAAATAAAATAGAAATTAAAAATAATAATAATTAATTTGTATTTAATATTTTATTATTTTTTGGTCCAAAATTTTTTAGGCCTTCTCCGAAGGCGTAGAAGGCCCTGAAGGTTCCCCACTGCTGCTAATACAGTAGAAAGTCACCAGAACAAGTTTCAAGCATTTCAATTGCTAAATTAACCATTGCTAGTATACAACATCTCTGACTACGTGCCAAGTTACAAAGAGCGATCTAAGTGTCAAATTACAAAGTGTGATCAAAGTGCCAAGACACACAACAAATGAGAGCATGAGGGCAGGGTTATGCAGGGTTCAGGTGAACTCTGAACAAGTGAGTCTTGAGTCTCTTCCGGAAGATGGGGAGTGACTCTGCAGTCCTGACATTGGCAGGGAGCTCGTTCCACCACTGCGATGCCAAAACGGAGAAGAGTTGAGATTTTGCCATCTGCTTGTCAAAGAGGTGTTGATTATGATGGGTAAGGAAAGGAAGGAGATCAGGTGCAGGAGAGTTCAGAGAAGAAGACAATCTAGAGACAAGAGTGTCCATGGTAGAGTCGGTAGGCATGAGTGAGAAGGAGTCAGGTGAGGGGAGAGCTGTTACGACCGATGAGGATCCAGAGCGAATGGGAGACAGGGAGCTTTTTTTTTTTTTCGTTTTAATCTTACTTTACTTTATACTTTACTTTACTTTTTTTAAGTAAAGTAAAGTTTAAGTTTAATTATTTAATTATTTTAGGTTTAATTATTCTATTCTATTATTATGATACTTTTGTGCAATGTATGATGATGAAAATTATGTGTTTGTATTTCTTTTCTTTTTCACAAGATACTGCAAGAAAAACAAACTTTGTTGGATCACAGAAGAAGAATAGCCTACCAAGGATCCAGCAATAAAAACAGGGATAATTTAATGTTTCCCTTTAGGAAGCCCAATAACATCTTAAAACTTTATTGGTTAGGAACCACAACTTATTACTTACTAAGTTTCAGTTTACACCAGCAAACACAACTTTAAAGGATAAATTATATGTGTGGTACCCTTTGCAACTGTTTGTAATGCCCTATCATTGACATCTTTTTAAAAAGCTTTACAAACAAACTTATATTTGTATTTTGTTTCATATTATAATGGCATAGGATATTCTAAAGCAGCCATCCTGTGCATATTTCATTTACACCTTTGTAACAGGCTAAACTAAAAAATATACAGTCATCATAAAGAGACAATAAAAAATCTTAATAGGACATAAAATGTTAACATTTCCAAGAAATCTTGCCAGAATTGAGTGGGTATGTCACTTATATGGTAATGGCAAGCTTGATTGAAATCCTCCTTACGAATTGTAGCAATAACAAACAGTAAGTTGCTAAGTTGTTAAACGTGACCTCATCTGACCTCATCAATTGGAGCCCATCTGAAATCAACATGGTCTCACAGGAATCCCTGAAATAGCCACAGAAGCTTAACTTAACAAAATCTGTGGTGGGCCCACGGAATCACTGAAATTTCTGTGAAACTCACACGGATTTTGCTCCAATGCAAGTTAATGTAATGACACTCATATTTCGGTCAACTGACTTTTATAACTTTGGGCTACATTAAAATTGAATACTTGCAGTAGTTTCAGGACTGCATATTTGTTGTAGGCTTAAATTATGCCTTCATTTAAGTGGGATATTTAATAATCGATGGATGGTATAATGGGCCTACCTTTTTTTTACTCGGTTGTGTCTATAACATTATCATCCATTTCTGTGAGTTTCACAGAAATTTCAGTGATTCTGTGGGCTCAGCACAGACTTTGTTAAATTAAGCATCCGTGGCTATTTCACGGATTCCTGTGAGACCAGGTTGTCTGAAATATTTTCCTCTTGTTGGATTAAAGCATTATTGGTTGAAAAAACGACATCCTGTCATTTTCAACTTATGGTTAATGTTATAGTCCCATGTTGTTAAAAATAAAAACTTGTAATACAATCTTCCACCACTTTCAAACATACACTGTATAAAGCCACACACAAACCCTTTAATATAAAAATCTACATCTTGTTTCATCAATGTATGTTAAAGTGTAAATTAACCTCCTGTTTCAGATGGAAATCGGGCACTAACAGATTAAAAAAAAAAAAAAAACGTTTTGGGCTGAAAGTTGTAGTAAGGAGGGGGGCATTGTATCCCCATATGTATGGCCCACAGCAACGTTGTGATACTTTTTAAGTACCGCTGTTGAGCATGAGTGTTATGATGAGTGATGTTGTATGTGAACAGAATAACCTTATTTAGTTATGGTTGGGTAAAACCAGAGGATGTATGATAGGTCACATAGAACAGACATGGGGTTTCTTGAAATCTCTACTTCGTACGTACGTATACCATACCATACTATACTATACCAGACCTGGTATAGTGATCACTGCCCATATGAGAAGAGAGGATCCATATAAACCAAACTCTGGAAGGAGTTCCCCCACTAACACCCATTGGATGAGTCAGATAGTGTATGTCCACAAGAGCCAATCAGGAGGCTTCCCATTTAGGCCAATCTTCAACCTTTGGCAGAATAAGATCAGTGTTCACTCTCAAGAATTCACTTATGTTACTCTCTTACTACATGGTTTTACCAGAACAAACTGAACAAGAAAATGTAATTCCCTGTGAGGAATTACTTGTTCATAGGAATGCCCATAATCATAGCACGTCAATACGATGGCGGGCCTAGTATTGTTTAAAAAGTAAAGTTGAGGTAGCTATCGAACCACTAACCCTCCAGTTAGTGGACAACCTGCTCTAACCACTGAGCTGTGCCTTCCAGTTTACAGCTGGAAGGAAATTAGCAGGGTCAAACGTAATAATGGAAAGCTAGGCTTAATGTTATCTCTGAGAGTTTTTTGCATTTTTGATTGCAAATATCTCAATAAGTATAAAGTTTACAAAAATGAAAAATATATAGCACAGCCATATGGAAGTAGTTTATAATAGTTTAGAATACAGTTTGAATTAAATCTTAAGGTTCAGTCATTTAGCTTCCATTAATTGCACATTTCGGTGGCACAGAATTACTAGGCAGTAATGTAGACATCTGAGCACTTTTATATGAATCAGGGCATTAAGGTCTACTCAAACTATCAATTTTTAAATAGAAAGGAATGACGTCTGGACATCACAGTCACCAGAACAAGGTCTAATCATCCCTTTACAGTCTGATGAACTACAGTCCATGCCACATGTGTCCGTGGTATGAGCCAAGCAGTCTAAAACACTGTAAAATACTTTAAAACACTAGCTACCTTAGCCTTAGTTTTTATTTTATATTATACTAGGCGCCCGCCCGCCACCTTGTACATTGTTGATTGTTTACTGTAATTGTCTATTGTGATTGTTTATTGTGGGGCGTCAGTAGCTCAGTGGGTAGAGCGGGTGGACAGAGCGGGTGGTCCACTAACCGTAGGGTCGGCAGTTCGATCCCCTTGATCCCCCTCCAACTTTTTTTTTTTTTTTTTTTTTTTTTCAACTGTCCCCATATTGAACCCCACAAATGTACTGATTGTGTGTCGCTTTGGACAAAAGCATCTGCTAAATATCCTTTTACCCTTTATTGTTTACTGTCACACACCAACCTCCAAGTCAAATTCCTTGTATGTGCAAACCTACTTGGCAATAAACATCTTTCTGACTTCTGAAGGTTTGCTCAGAGTTAAGCATGGTTCACTGTTTACCACCATTTACCCAGGTCATCTGGGGAGTGCCCTAATATAGACCTTTGGGACAACATCTTCGATGCACAAGAAAAAAGTTCTGTTTTGATTTTTTCAAAAAAGGACACTACTATGTATGAAGGTTAATTTCACTCTTAAGTATTGTAGGTGTAGTCAGCGTAGTCAAATACTGACTACGCTGATTCCTGATCTTGTAGAACTTGTAGAAAAGCTGTGTACATCTGTGAATCAGTTTGCAAATCTGTAACATGATTCTGTGTATATTCATTTAAGAATAAATAATTTTGTGTTGAATTTTTATTTGAATACATTATAACTTTTTTTTCTCTTCAAATATTTGTATTAAGTTTTGACATATGTGTGTAGTACATACACATAGATGGTACAAGAAAAGCAATTGAAGAAACACATCTCTACAAGTTTCACCCACCCACATACCCACCCCATCTTCAAGCCAGAATTTAGTATCATATGGAGCTTCATCCTTGGAGCAATTCAGCAGACAATTCCTGGAGCAGCTTACTTCCATCTTACAGTCAGTAACAGTGCCCGTCTGGTCATAAGAGAGGCAAAGGACAGTGTGCGCTGTTTGACTGGAGACAGGAGCGCATCCATCTCTCCAGTAGTACCAAAAACGGCAACCAGGGGGCTGGGCTCCAATTCGAAATTAAGAATTTGGGAAAGGGTTTGGAAAACGTCCCTCCAGTATTTTTCCAGGCTAGGACACGTCCAAAACATATGGATAAGTGAGGCTTCATCAAATTTACATTTAGGGCATTTTACACTTGTCACAGCAGGGATTCACTTCTGGATACATGCAAGACAATTTGAATTTGAACACATGGTCTCTGTGTACAACTTCAAACTGTAACAGGTAGTGATGAGCACAGATAGATGTTGAATTGACCAGCTGGAAGATTGATTCCCACACACTGTCCGACAATGAGGTTCAAATCCTGCTCCCAAGTAGCTTTGATTTTGTCAAGGGGGACATGCTTTATACCTGCCACCTTGTTGTAAATGGTAGAGATTAAACCCTTGTGTGGCGGCCGTAGAATAAGGAGAGTGTCAGTTACACACGCCTCGGCGCCTCAGGGAAATTTGGTAGTCGAGACTGGAGAAAGTGTCTTATTTGCAAGTACCTGAAAAAGTGGGTATTTGGTAGGTTATACTTTGAAGAAAGTTGATCAAAAGATGCAAAGCTGTTATCGATAAAAATATCTGAAGTGCTTGATACCTTCCCTGTGCCAATCTTGGAATGCAAAAATACAGAAATACAAAAATTCAAAAATTGGGCAGCACCAGGCCTCCATCATTTATTGATTTTTGAAGAGGGCAAGGGTGTTTTCCCTTCCATATGTAGGAAGGGAAACTTGACTCCACATGGAGTCAAGTGAGTCAAAAAACGATTTTGGAATGAAGATTGGTATAGATTGTAAAATATATAATAATTTAGGGAGGATGGTCATTTTGATGGAATTAATAAGGCCCACTAGGGATGTCAACAGAGGTGACCATTGCGTTAGATACTCTTTAACATGTCACACACACACACACACAAGCAGCGGTCTACAGGCGGATTAGCCGGCGCTGCGCCACTACTGTCAGACACCCGCTCAGGGAGTCCCTGCCAACACAACGTGGAGCAGAGGGATCGATGCTACAGGAGAGCAACCAGCGGCGATCAGTGAGCGGCATACAGAGCGGTGAGCAGCGCACAGCCAGCAGCAACACCCAAGCAAGCCTTTGTAAAACAATAACTAACATTAGCACTGGATGGGCAACAAACGGGAGAAACGCAGCCGCTGCCGGCAACTCACCTGTCACCACACAGAAGCAGAAATGGCGCACAGAAGTGACGTGACCCAGCCCCCGGCAAGCAAGAGGCCAACAGGTGCTCTACGCCCGCCTTTATGTGGAAGTCTCCCACCGTGATTGGTTGGGACTGCAGCACAGCTGGCAGTCACCATGACAAGCAACAACATGTTGCCACACCAGCACAGAGTTTATACAGTAACTTTATTGCTGCGGTGGTGCTATGATAATTGGGGGCGCTGTTTCACTAAATCAATTGGAGAAACATGCTGTAACAATGCTGAAACATTCAAAACTATACAGAGAAAGCCAACAATTTGTATGTAAAATTTCTGTTAATTTATTGATGGTGATATGATGGTGGTATTGTAATTTGTGATGGTGCTGTGATGTGTTATTGTAATTTGTGATGGTGCTATGATGGTGGTATTGTAATTTGTGATAATAATAATAATAATAATAATGATAATACATTTAATTTAGAGGCGCCTTTCATGTCACCCAAGGTCACCTTACAAAGTATAAAATTTTAAACATCTTTAAAAACAAGACAACATGGTAAAAACAAGACATTGTGATAAAAGCAAGTGAAGTAGTGTCCAGTTATAGAGTGTATGCCAGTTTGAACAGGTGTGTTTTGAGTTGTGACTTGAAGGTTGTGATGGTGTCAGACTGTCTTATGTGTGAGGGGAGGGAGTTCCAGAGCCTGGGTGCTGAGCAGCTGAAGGATCGGGCACCCATGGTACTGAGGCGTGATGTGGGGATGATTAATAGTCCAGCAGAGGATGAGCGGGAGGGAGTGTATTCGTGAAGGAGGTCGCAGAGGTAAGTGGGGGCTAGGTTGTGGAGAGCTTTGTAGGTGAGGAGGAGGTTCTTGTAGTGGATGCGGTATTGTGAGGACAGGGGTGATGTGGTCAGCTGATTTGGTGCGGGTGATGATCCGGGCGGCCGAGTTCTGAATGATTTGCACTCTGTTGATGAATTTGGTAGGGAGTCCAGTGAGGAGGGCATTGCAGTAGTCGATGCGTGATGTGACAAATGAGTGGACCAGGATTTCGGTGTTGGATTGGGTCAATGATGGACGGAGTCTGGAGATGTTGCGGAGGTGGAAGAATGCAGTCCGGGTGATGTTTTGAATATGGGGTGCAAATGAGAGGCTGTTGTCCAGAATGACGCCTAGGCTCTTGACTTGGGAGAAGAAGGGTACAGGGAATCCATCGACGATGATGGGTGGAGCTGGGGTGTGTTGTGATTTGGTGAGGGTGGATTTGGAGCCGATGAGCAGGGCCTCGGTTTTATTGCCGTTGAGTTTGAGGAAATGCCTGCTCATCCAGCTCCGGATGTCGTCAAGGCAGGTGGTGAGTGAGGTGGGAGGGATGGCAGCGGTGGGTTTGGAGGAGATGTAGACCTGAGTGTCATCAGCGTAGCAGTGAAAATGTTGACGGTGATTGTGCCCAGGGGGAGGAGGTTAATGGTGAAGAGAAGGGGACCCAAGACTGACCCCTGGGGGACACCCAATGAGACACCCAGACACCGAGACTTGTGGTTCCTTAATTGCACAAATTGTTGACGGTCGGTGAGGTATGATGTAAACCAGGAGAGTGCAGCACCAGTGATCCCAATGCCAGCCAGGCGGTCCAGGAGCAGAGGGTGGGAGATGGTTCAAATGAGGTCAAGGAGAATGAGAATGGTGAGCAGTCCAGAGTCAGCTGCACGGAGGAGGTTGTTGGTGATTTTGACTAGGGCTGTGCAGTGCTATGTTTTGAACGGAAGCCGGATTGGAAGGGTTCATGGAGATTGTTTGTTTCGAGGTGGGACTGTAGTTGTGCGGCGGCCACCCTTTCAAGTGTTTTGGAGATGAAGGGGAGGTTGGAGATGGGCCGATAGTGGTTGAGGTCAGCTGGGTCAGCACCAGGTTTTTTCAGGATGGGTGTGATGGCAGCCAGTTTGAGAGTGGGTAGTGCAGTACCAGTAATGAGGGAGGAGTTAATTATGTTGGTGATCATGGGGGAAATGGACGGCAAACATGCTTTGACAAGGGAGGTGGGAAGAGGATCGAGCTGGCAGGTGGTGGTTTTGGCTTTATGGATGAGTTCCACGATGGTGTGTTCTGATACTGGGGTGATGTCAGAGAGGGGGCTGATGTGAGGTTGGCCGGTGGTGATCATCCAGGGTGGGTCGTTTGAGGGGTTGCAAGATGAGGCCAGTTGTTGGTGAATGTTGTTGATTTTAGAGCTGAAGAAGTCCAAGAAGGCAGTGCACTGGTTGGTAGAAATGTCTGGAGGGAGGGTTTTAGGGGGCTGAAGAAAGTGGCTGACTGTTGAGAATAGGACTCTGTTGTTACCTGTACCAGTGTTGATAATGTTGGAGTAGTAAGAAGATTTGGCAGTGGTGAGGGCGTTCTTGTAGTGATGGAGGTGGTCCAAGTACATTTGCCTGTGTACAGTGAGTCCAGTCTTTTTGTAAAGTCGCTCTAGTCGACGGCCAGTGGCTTTGAGCTGAGGGAGTTCATGGGTGAACCAGGGAGCAGTGTGAGTGAATGAGACTGAGCGGGTTTTCAAGGGAGCCAGGGTGGTGAGGGAAGAGGAGAGGCAGTTATTGTAATGAGTCACCAGGTCAGTCAGGGAGGATGCTGGGGGAGGGCTGGGGTAGGAGCTGATCAGAGTGGAGAGATCAGTGGTGACGATATGTTTGATGTTTCTGAAGGAGATGGTCCGTTGTTCCTTGGTTTTGTGTAGTTAGGTGTGAATTTCAAAAAGTACTGCTTTGTGGTCAGAAATGGGGAAATTAGTGACATGAGGGTTAGTGGGAGGGTTAGTGGGAGTGATGTCAGTACAGCAGATTAAATCCAGTATGTGACCTTTGTTATGGGTTGGGAGGTTGACATGTTGTGTGATACCAAGACAGTCCAGAAGTGATGTGAAGTCATTAGCAAAGATACTGGATGGGTTGTCGATGTGGATGTTGAAATCACCGAGGAGGATAACAGTGGGGGACATTGCACATACAGATGTTAGTATTGATGAGAATTCATTGAGGAAAACAGCAGAGGGTTTTGGTGGTCTGTAGATGGTGACAATGATAGTGGGTTTAGGGCCTGTGAGTTTTACAGCTAGACATTCAAAAGAGGAATGATGGGGGAATGTGACAGCAGTGACTTTGATGTGATCCCGGTGCAGGAGAGCACCGGGAAGAGCGCGGAAGCGCGGAAGGCCCGCGCCCCCGCCGCCGGCCTCCGTAGGGCCCGCACCACCGCCGCCGGCCTCCAGAGGGATGCCGCCTGACGTTCCCTGCTCCGCTTCTGGTAGCCCTCCTGGTGGGCGACGCCGCGCGTCAGGAGACGCGCCTCAGGGGAGGGGTACTGTCACGCCAACGCCTCCCCCTCTACCTCGATCGGCGTCGCCTGGCTGTTGATCACCTGTCCCGGCACTACAACCCCCAGAATCCCCGGTGGCCATTAGCAGCCACCTGTGTCTAATCCCCAATGTGTCTCACCTGTGTCTTGTTTGTTTCCCTACTTAACCTCGTGTCTCCTGTCTCCCCTTTGTGAGTGGTTGCGTGTATTTGTAATGTATTGGTGTGTATTGTATGTGGGTATTGGTATATAGTAGATGGACGTACTTTGTCTCCTGTCTACTTGTTAGACGCACACATCTCACTGTGTGCGCCTGTGCCGGTTTCGTCCGGCACCTAATTAAACTCTGTTCGACCGTTTACGCTGCTTGGTCTCGCTCTTGTCTCCGCTCAACCCTGTAGGTGTCACACCTATCTCTCGCCGACGTGGTCCACCATGTTGGATTATGTTCTAGTTGCGCGGCCGCCACGCCTCCTTCGCTCGGATTGGCTTTCGCAAAAAAACGCTGCGTGTTTTCGCTCATCATTTGCATAGAATAGGACTAGTTTCTTTTTTTTGCCCCGCCCCCCTCGCGTATTGCAGCCCACACGCTTTGCTTTGTCGCCCGTCGCTCACTGCCATTGGAAATGAATGGAAACGCGTCGCCAAGCCTCTGTCAAAAAAACGCCAGTGTGAGCGTAGGGTTAGTTTTCAAAACGCATTAGACATTTGACCCACTGTCTTCTGCTTCATGTGACAATGCAGTGAACAGAGAAGCGTGCGGCTGCCCTCCGCAGCAGCAGCAGCAGCTACAGCTGTGTCTGTGTCTGTGTATGTGTATGTGTATGTGTATGTGTCTGTGTCTGTGTCTGTGTGTGTGTATGTGTATGTGTATGTGTATGTGTCTGTGTCTGTGTCTGTGTCTGTGTCTGTGTGTGTCTGTGTGTGTGTCTGTGTCTGTGTCTGTGTATGTGTCTGTGTGTGTCTGTGTCTGTGTGTGTGTCTGTGTCTGTGTCTGTGTGTGTGTCTGTGTGTGTGTCTGTGTCTGTCTGTGTCTGTGTCTGTGCAGATAGAGATTTTTGTGGATCTGTTGGCATCTGTCGCTCAAGAATTATATGTGTTATGAACTTTATTTATTTATTTATTTTACTAAATTGAGCTTGAGGTTTTCAAAAAAAGTGGTGGGTACAAAATTACTCATGACGAAAACTGATAGGTACGCGTACCCACCGTCCCCCCGAATTCTACGCGCCTGGTGCTATAGCAGCACTGCCCCAGCACCACCACTGCCTTTCAAAGCATTGCAGATCCCCTTTTTTCTTTACAGTAAAATGTTTTCACAGACTGAACTGTGTCTTGTCATTATAACTTTACACTGACAGTATGCTAGTATGTCAGTATTGTATGTAACGCCAATACTGTAAATTCTATAGTGCAGTGCACACAAGTGGCATGCGTAGCACACTTTACCTGCTCTACTAACCAAAAGTGAAAATAGTCCGCATTACTTCAATTTACCCTCTGTAATTCACTTTGAGGCCATGTCGTTTCAAATCTCCAAGCTATCTAACGGATGTAAATTTCAACAAAACATTCAGTCAATTGAAAAATGACATGAGATCAGGAAATAAGCTTGTGGTTACAACGTAGGCCTAGCATTTAAACACAATGTCATGCACCTATCACATGCTACTGATGTAGCATGTGATTTTTTTCGTGAAAATATGATAGTGAGTAGGCTATAACAGAGATAGATAGAATATAGACATACAATGAAAAAAATGTGTTTGATGTTTTTCAAATGTGTCAGGTAAATACCAACAATTGTGTTACTGTTAAGGTATGGCACTACACTATTTAAGTGGCATACACGTCATCATAACACTAGGTGTCGCTAGTGACTTTGTTAAAGTTTCTACACGAGGACAGGAGAGGACAAAAGGTTATCTGTGTAAAAGAGGCCCATAATATCAGCAATTACATAATTGTCTGTATTGCTTTAATTAAGCCTTAATATTATTCCAAAATCTATCAGGCTTATTTCAAATGTGTATTTCACAATGTCAATAGACACATTCTGGCCAAAAAATGTAGCCTTTTCTTTTGGATCGTATAGCTTTCATCTTCAAGTTAAATTACAAAAGCCAGAGAAACTTCACACTTCTGCGTGGAAAACACTACAATGTAATGCACTATATTGACTCAATTTTTGCATTGGGTTTGACATTTGACTCTAGTGTGGTAGTGTGTGGGCCAGGCATTGATGTCATGCATAACCTGTGTGTGTGTGTGTGTGTGTGTGTGTGTGTGTGTGTGTGTGTGTGTGTGTGTGTGTGTGTGTGTGTGTGTGTGTGTGTGTGTGTGTGTGATGATCTAATAGTGTGACCTTTGTTTGAAATTTTGGATTTTTCACAATGTAAATGGCCCACAATTTTGGACATTCTTAAAATTATAGAAAATCTGAATTTATTTCTATTTACATTATTGCTCCATGGTGCTATTTTCATTACTCATTATCTAACAAAGTCCTCCATTCAAACATTGAAGTTGGTGCTCAGATTTGGAGCAGTGTTAACCTGTTTGAGATAACCTGAAAAACAGCCTTCACATAAATAACACCCTTGTTAGCATTGTGTTTACACTGCCACAACAGCAGTCTTTCTTGTGAAACAGAGATGCTTGTATACACACACACACACACACACACACACACACACACACACACACACACACACACACACACACAAACACTTGCACCTGGCATACCTTTGATGGGCTGGAGAAAAAGAAGTATGGCAGTGTTAATGTGATCGGTGGCGGCATTGTAAGCCTATTTACCAGTTAGCAAGTGCAATACATGTCCAGGCATGCTTTGATGCAAAACCCAACAGAGGAAACGGTAGGGAACCACAGTGGCCTCAATACAATAGAAAACACTGAGGCATGCTGCAAGGAAAATGATATTTAGCCTAAGCAATATGTATGTCTCATGTGTGCAGGCCTACTAGCACCAGTCTTTCCAAAGTCTTCAGGATGCTGGGTGTCCAGGCTAGTGGTTTTCTGTCATTTAGAACTAAGGTTCTGATACTTTGTAACAGGTCTTATAATGTTAACAATGTTGTGATACTGCCCTTCAATTAGCTTGAAATTACAATATTGTGATGTTAAAAAATATGTTATTACTTAAAAGTAGTCATTCAATGTGGACCCACTTATTGATTGCTTTTATTCATTCTAATACTAACTGTCAAATCTATTTGAAAGTCATGATGGCACTTGGATCTCTTTAAGCTGTCTATCAGTAGGCTCCAGAGCATAGCAGCAAGGCAGTGTGAGTGTGTGTGTGTGTGTGTGTGTGTGTGTGTGTGTGTGTGTGTGTGTGTGTGTGTGAGTGTATAGTTATATTACATTTGTCAAAATAAACAGCTTCAAGAGGTGTATGCATACATGTGAGTGTTTAACCTCTGAGCCGACAATAAAACACACTGGCAGGGATACATTCTCTGTTCCCATTGCATTCGGTAGTCATTTACAGCATTGTACATGTTTATATTGTGAGAAAAGTTCATTCTTAAGATAAGTTAGAGTAATGTATTACAATGTTGTATGAAAATATGAAGATAACTCTATTGTGTTACTTTAATCATACAAATTTGTCACAAAACTAGGTGTCGGAGTGTGCAGAATTTGGAAGTATTCATTTTTTAAAACAATACTGCCCACCTTTGTGTTTGAACACTTATAGACACTTATAGACATAACACACATGAACATACACTACCAATGTAAAAATTGGTGCACAGAGTTATGTGGCTTCATATCTGATACTGTCCCACACTGCTTGGACATTTAACTTTTCTAGTGTAATGAAAGACCTCCTTAGTAACACAAGGCATTTCAACTGCAAACATCAACAGCCTTTCAATTAACTACAACACACACACAGAGCTAGAGCTAGTCCCCTGGATATTGTCTGCCATGTCTTGTCTTAACTTAACTGACTAAGTTTTTCCTTTTTTGCATGAGAAGATTTTGTGTGTGTGTATGTGTGCATGCTTACATGTTATTTTTTACACGATAGTCTCTTGTCGTTCAAGCAATTCACAAGGTGTGTGTCTTCATCTCTTTCTTTCTCTGTCCCACTTGTTTGTAAATCACAATACTCTCGCGTGACTTCTGTTAGTGCCACAAGAGGGCAGAGTAGTGCTGAATGTGTGCATGTGTGTGTCTGTGTGTGTGTACTAGACACCAACTAGACTCTAGAGCCTTTTCCTGTAAATCAGCAGACCTGGAGGAATGAACACACTGCCCCTCCCTTCTCATCTCCTTCCACTAATGAAGCACTAGTGTGCTTGTGTGTGTGTGTGTGTGTGTGTGTGTGTGTGTGTGTGTGTGTGTGTGTGTGTGTGGTCCACACACATACACATTTTGTGTATGTGTTTTAGTTATTGGTATACAAGTTTTAGTTATTGGTTCCTATATTTGCAACAAAAAAAGTGTCTTGAATAATAATCTTGAACAAAACTGGCTTCCTGAGCATTTAGAAAAGATGAGTCAGATATTTAATATGAATTATTTATAATTGTACCACTGTCAGTGAAACTAGATTATAATAAGATATATTCTAAATGAACTTTTCAAACAAGTGTAGCGCCATCTTGTCCTGGCGTTTGTGATGTCATGAGGTTGATTGACTTGGTCCTACATTAGTTAATTAGTTGACAGTACTGACTCAATGGAAAATATGGAACCCCAATCTAAATAGAGATTCAAGGTGGTCATTTTTGTATTACCCCTGGATGCAGAAATGTATTTAATAGTATGAAAAGCAAAGGAAAGAATGTCCACTTTCATGCTTTGTCTCTCAAGCGGTAAGCGGTACGCATTCCTTGTTGCTAGATGCACCAAAACAAGAATATTCTCCAGTTAGTCGTGAAGCTGTGGTTTGTAGCGAGCCCCTTAACAGTGACTATGTGGAGGAGAAGGTTTTTTTGTTGGTTTACCGGATAAGGCTTGTCCCTAAAGTTGGATGTACAAACTGCCCAACACACTCTAGTAGCAATGAGCTATGTGCCGTAAGGAAAGGGCACCATGGCATGCCCATCTGACAGAGAGGTTGTTACCAGCTTTACTGAGCAATTGATATTAACAAGCTCTCTGATTAGCCTTGTTACTTTGGCCTTGACAGTTTGCTTACATCACTACACCTCATATCCTTCATTTCTGTCAACAGCTTGCCATCAATAACTAAAGCTGGCTTAGGCATGCAGCTGATAAAAGTTGAGCTCATTACTAATTATTACTAACTCAGCTAATTACTTTTTACTATATACTACTGGGTATCTTAACCTGTAATAACATGTAATAATGTATCAATTAAAAAACAAATATATGATAATGTATACTATCGTAACAAATATATACAAATATACCATATAATGAATCAATTTAAGTCCATGAGGACGGAATACAGTAGGAGCATGTCCATGTCATTAAAACATTCCATTAAAATAAATCCAAATATATTGTGAATTGAGCTAATCCTACATTCTTTTTGTACCTACTTGCACTCTTGTGACATCACTACTCACCATTATAGAAATATCCTCAAACACTACTGCCAAGTCAGTTAGTCATTTTCTATGCCGCTTATCCTCTAGAGGGTCACGGGGGGGGCTGGAGCCAATCCCAGCTACAACGGGCGAGAGGCGGGGTACACCCTGGACAGGTCGCCAGCCTATCACAGGGCTAACATATAGCAACGAACAACCATTCACACTTACATACACACCTATGGTCAATTTAGAGACACCAATTAACCTAATCCCCAACCTGCATGTTTTTGGTCTGTGGGAGGAAGCCGGAGTACCCGGAGAGAACCCACGCAAGCACGGGGAGAACATGCAAACTCCACACAGAAAGGTCCGGGTGGATTCGAACCCAGAACCCTCTTGCTGTGAGGCGACAGTGCTAACCACTGCACCACCGTGCCGCCCTCCACTACTGATTATGTCTCTGCAAATTATAATCCTGCAGTTTGACCTGAATAGGATGACAGACCATAAGAATCTCTCACGTTTGAGTCAAGATGTTTAATAGTTTCATCCATATTAAGCTGTAAGTACTGAAATGAAATGTTACAGAAATATTCAATGCCATGCTATTCTGGGCATGGGAAAGCAGTCCTGATGGAGGTCACCACACCTGCTAGGATAGATCCTGTTCCTCCGCCTAGATGTCCTCTAGGACACCTAGAGGACATCTCTGTATGCAGTTAACCTGAACAGAGTGACAAATACAGCCATATTGTATGCCATGTTGTTGCAAAAACGTGTGTTTTGAACTAGAACTGAACTTTTGATGTCATATAATTGCATTAGCCCCACTGACCCCACCGTATTATCTGCCTGCTACTAGTAGTTAGAGAACTGGCGATATTGCTAGCTTGCTAACTAGCAGGTCTAATTTCAAATCAAATGTACTGCTTTTATCACCCAGACAGCAACTGTGGGTATTGCTGTCAACTGAATTTATTAACTAAATGAAAGTAGACCATTTCATTCATACCGACGTTCAAACATTACTCTTTTTTAGTTTAACTTCAAAAATGATGTCCCATTTTTACATATTAAATAGCTATTGCTGGCATTAGGTTAGAATACCCTCTGTTGATAAGCCGCTGAAGCCGATTGATGGCTGTGCCAACTCCTCCGATTCTGTTGTATTCTTTCTCTCCTCACTGGCTCGAATGCATAAACAATTGGGTTTCTTTCACGTTACTCAAAAAATGAATATTTTGTTTCAATCTGTCTGTCAATATGGCAATATACTATAGCAACCATTAATCTATTATAATTTGACGTATGATTGTTCCATATCAACACTAAATTCCAAAATACTTTGCCGTTTCATGTCCCCTTTAATTTTCCAGTTGGTCATGGTCATCAGTCATTGACAGTCTTGCAACAACGCACAGGTCAGCTTCTATAGAATACAATAGAACATAAATATTAAGCTTTGAATAATGATGAATGTATGGAAATGTCAAACATCTGTGGACTTAATAAGCTTTGTAATCCAACCTTGAACTGCAGTGTTTTTTTGGAGACTTTGTAAAATAAATCCATAATTATAAATCCAATAGTGAATGTCTTCTGTGATTATTTATCAATTTTTCCATGTTGAAATGGTTTGTGTACACACATACAAATCATAGATCAAAGCTTTGCTAAATTTGGCTGAATTATAAAAGCCAGAAGTGGCACTCTTATTGCTGGGCTGAGCTAAATGTTCCGGCTCACAAAAAAGAGCCGAAATTCCCATCACTACTAGCAGCTGACCTTATGTTAGCTGCTAGATCGCTTTCAGCTAGCCTTTGGTCCCGTTGGGTCCTATGAGCAACTAGCTATAGGGCTTGTACATCATGACATCACATTGCAATGACTGTTGCGCAATGACTGTAGTAACTGTTTTGGTAATTGTTTAGTAATTAATCATGAACTTATTTGTGTTTGTTTGTTTTGAAACTGTCACATTGTTTCTCATGCGAGACCTGGCAAAACCAAGTTTCGATTAGCGTAGGATACGGTATATCGCATATGTTTATTTGGGATTTTACCCTACTACAACTCTCTTCAGTACTCTCAAAATGATAAAGTATCGCTAACAAAAAAGCAGAGTGCTATCACGTGATAGCAGAGTGCTTTTCTTTGAAACGTAGGCATCAGCCTGCCCAAATTCCTGCAAAACCGAAAGGTGTGGGTTCTGTATTTGCCACACAGCCACCTAAGGAAACCTATTGCTGGATACCCAAACACTTCTTTTGGCCTAGGTTAATAGGAGATGTAGCCCTGTTCTCCTGTACCTGCCAGCTCACAGGGAAGCCCAACCAGGTCATTCCACTTTCCCCTCTCTGTCCTAGAGAATCTTTTGAGTGTGTAATAGTGGATTGTGTAGTGGAAGGCTATGTACGATGATAATTATAATTGACTGTAATTTAAATGTAACTTGCGCTACCAGTCGTTTTCTGGAGGCTATTCCACTCAATCATCGCTCCGGTAGTCACTATAGCTTTTCTGTACTTTATCATGACCTGATGACTTACCAAAGCATTAATTGCATGTCCAAGCTATTTGAACAAGTGTTAAAGACTTTGAGTATTTGACATGCAGTGTCCAGTGCATACCATCCTGAAGTTTGGGGTATGCTGGAAAAAGATCATAAAGTTGCTGGTTAGAAAAGACTACCTTGATAGAGATTGGGTTAAGAGAGTTCCTATGGTCTTAATTGCAGCCCGAGAAGTAGTGGTGTAAGAATTGCTAGGTTTCAGCCCAACTGAACTTGTTTTTTGGTCACGCACTCAAAGGTCTGCCACCTATGTTAAAAAAGAAGATTGCTGAAAGGACATAGGCAGACCTCTCACAAATCTCTGCATTTGTTACCCCTGATAACGTCCTGCAATACAGGGATGGCATTTGGGATGCAAAATGCACCTGCTACCTTCCAAACAAACCAGTGAATATAGTATTAGCAGATGTCCCCAACTGCAATATCTACCTGGATGACTTAGTTTTCTGTTTGTCCAACTGGTCCAATCACCTGGCATCCCTTAGAGCTTGTTTGAGTGCTCAGCCAAGGCAAATCTAACTCTAAATCTGCCCATGTGTGAGTTTGGTAAAGCCACTGTTGTCTATTTCGCCAAATAAGTAGGGCAAGGGCAAGTAAGACCTCTTGATACAAAGTTAGGAGTCATCACTGCGTTACTGTTGCCCACCACTAGGTGAGAACTATAAGAGTTCCTTGAAATGGTGAGTCTCATCTGTTGCTGCCCCCATTACTCATCTGACACCCATCCCTTTTCTCTTGACAGCTAAGTGCCAGCATGCATTTAAGTAGCCTAAGGCTCATCTGTGGAGCTCCCCTGATTCTGCTGCTCCTTCGGCCATTTAAACTCTATGTAGAAAAAGTGCAGTTAGGGCTGTACGGTTGCAGGATGATGCAAATTGAATGTTCTGTCCTGTCTGCTACTTCTTGCAAAAATGTGATAAACACCAACGGACGTATTCTACTATTGAGAAGGAGACTCTTGCTATGCTACTTGCTTTCCTGCATTTTTAAGTATACATGGGATCCAACCAATCTCCTGTTTTGAGGTATACAGGTCACAACCCACTGGTCTCCCTGTCCTCATGTACAACCACAACCATTGTCTCATGTGGTGGGCCCTCATAGCCCAGCACTACAACCTCAAGATAGGGCATAAGAAGAACTACAACTACTACAGCTGTTTTCTTTGGAGGCTGCTAACTAGAGAGAGACAACCTGCCTGCTCAAAAGCACCCATGCACCTGTCTGTTAACTTAGCCTTTCTTTGTTAACTGTCTGTGGTTTGATGCCACTGTGACCGTTGGTCACTTTTTTTTTTGTTTTACTCAGCCTAGCCCAATTGTTGCCATATTAGGCCTTGTACTTTTGTGAAGTTTTATTCAAGTTTTGGTCAGTCCTGTAGGAAGTGGGTGAGCGGCCTTTCATTTGATGCCCCATTGTGTCTTGTTTTTGTTTAGCTCGGGAGCCAGGCTTAAGTGTTGAGCTAGGAAGCCAGGCTTAAGTGTTGTTGAGCCAAGCTTAAGTGTGGTTTTTTGTTGAGCTATTACTAAAAAATGATTTTGTTTAAAGTCCATTCTAGTCAGCATTATGTTACGCTCTCATAAGCCCCTCAAACACTTGCTAACTTGCTAAAACTTTGTTTTAAACCCTCAAACAACATCCAATTAATGTGACTAATGGATATAAGGGGAATAATATAGATACTAGAGAGATAATATAAAAACCCATAGATATATAGGCTATACATATAAATTAAATCTCTAATTAGTGAAACATATATAGTTAGTTACACAATAGTAAAACCAAAAATGTATAAATATTGTTCAAACATTACCTTTTAATAGTGTACATATTGAATTTGATACTGAATATTTATAAAGAGCTAAATTAAAACAATCCATTATACACAGTGTTTGTGTATAATGTGTGTATGTATACATTTAGATAAATAGACTATTTATTATCCCAGACCTGCTCCTGAGCCGGTCAAAGGCATCGGTCTGAACCATGTGCATGTTTGTTTCATTTGTTTGGAGGAAGAACATTTATAGCATTTTATTTATATGAAAAGGAACCAAATATGCATTTTAACTGGTAACATTAACATTTTATGCCCAGTTTTGATTACTGACACTTTATAGTAGACTTACCTGAGTGATTTGTTAGGTGTGGTGTAGGTCATATTTATACGGTCTATATCAACTCTCTCAAAGCAATAGTTTACAGCATTATATTTTTATGCAACATTATGCTTGGTGGAAACTTAGTTAATGTCAATACTCCGAAGCACTGATGTCAAGATGGTAGGCCTACCAGCAATGCCAATAAAACAAAGGTTAAGTGGCAACGCTCCAGGTGTTGTTTTTGTTGTTTGAGAAATTCCCTGTTCAAAGAACCGAGTCGATGTTCTTGTTAATCTCCTGAAGTCAATCTAGCAATCGCCCAAGATGGCGATCATCCAGCAAGCCTAACGAAGATCTACTCAGAGCAACTGGCTAGACATAAACCAATGAAGTTGTGTAGTTAACTGAGGTGTTCAACAAGTCTTCTGGAATCCTTTGCGTCACATGTGTGACACACGTCCTCGTGCTGCTGATAATATCTATCATTTATTTATTTTATTCACCATTAACAGAGAAGACGGATATTAAGTCATATTCAAACAGCTGCTGAGATGTGTGCTATTCGGCAATACATGCGACGTCTCATACAGGTGTATATTATTTATTATACTAACATACCTATAATTGCAAAATGCCTGGGGCTATCCTGATTGCTGAACATTCAAACAAAGTTGTCTGCTACTGTAAGGCCGAAAGCTAATTGCTTGAACATTGCCTCTCCACAGACTGGGCGGGCACGGCCTATGGGGCACGGCGTGCAAACCTTAAGTTTCGTTTCCCAGAAATCACGCCGTTGATAGATACTCTCTGCGCTGCGTTCAAGACAACTCGGAACTCAGACTAAAGTCCTCCGACTTGTTAAAAATGAACTGGACGGTTGTCAAACACAATTATAGGTCGGAATTCAGATATAATTTCAACTCCGACTTTTGTAATTTCGCAAAATGTGTGTATTTAGCTCTGATTATATCAGTATGTATAATTTAACAAATATTTTACCTTTTTATATTAGTAGATAACAAACAAAGTTTGTCTCCTCTTGTCTTCATATGTTTCCAAAATGTTCATTAATTGCTGCTGCATATATTTACATTAAGCAATGGGCCACAATAAGCCGAACTGTGTACGTGGGCACCTCTATTCGCCCGCCTAGTTCATTTACAGCGTGAACGCAGTTAGGTCGGAAATCGCTCGGAATCTCCCAATTGACATTTCTTCAGGTGTCGCGTCAAAAAGTGATCTATTACTTCATACATAGATACATTGTTGGGCTGCCACAATAGTAGTGCATTCAATTTATTATTTTTAAAATAAAACAATAAATGGAGAAGGGTAGAAAAGATAAGAGGCCATAAAAATAGTGATATGGCCCACACATACTAAAACCAATGCAAACACACATACGGAATGACGGAATGAGAATGACAAAATGAGGGTTATAAAAGTGACTAAAGTTGAGATAAGATGGAATAAAAATAGAAAATCGGGGACCTGAAGATAAATATAAAGTGACAATTTAAAGTGACATTGCGTGTTATTATGAGGGCGAGGTATGAAGGTGAGGTGCTGAGTTCAGTAACCTTGTGGCCCAGGGATAGAAGCTATTCTTCAGTCTGTTTGTTCTGGACCTGAGGGACCTGAGTCTCTGCCCTGATGGCAACAGATTGAACAAGTGATGTCCGGGGTGTGAGGGGTCTTTTATTATTTTAGCGGCTCTGCTGATGGAGCTGATAATGTTCTCCAGGGTGGGAAGAGGACAGCCGATGATCTTTTCTGCTGACCTGGTGACCCTCCGCAGTGCTTTCCTGTCTGCAGCAGAGCAGGCAGTGAACCAGACGGTCGTGCAGTACAGCAGCACCGGCTCCATGGTGGCCCGGTAGAAGGACACCTGCAGTTTCTCCTCTAGCTGGTTCCACCGCAGCACACGGAGGAAGTGGAGTCTTTGCTGGGCCTTCTTGATGGCAGCCGTCGTATTGACCGACCAGGTCAGGTCCTCAGTGATGTGGGTCCCCAGGAACTTGAAGGAGGCCACTTTCTCCACGCCTACGCCGTTTATCAGCAGCGGTGCGTGGTCCCCTCTCTGCCTCCTGAAGTCGATTAACAGCTCTTTGGTCTTGTCGGTGTTCAGCATCAGGTTGTTCCTGTTGCACCACTCTGCCAGCTCCTGGACTTCCTCTCTGTAGGCTGTTTCATCGCCCCCCGTGATCAGGCCCACCAACGTGGTGTCGTCGGCGAACTTGATGATGGAGTTCGAGGGGTGAGTGGGGGAACAGTGGTACGTGTAGAGAGTATACAGGAGGGGGCTCAGTACACATCCCTGAGGGGAGCCGGTGCTGAGAGACATGGTGGAGGAGCAGAGCGAACCCAGCTTCACAACCTGTGGCCGGTTGGTGAGGAAGTCCTTAATCCAGGAGCATGTGGAAAGCGGAAAGTCCAGGACTGCCAGTTTTGTGGCCAGGATGTCAGGGCTGAATAATAATAATAATAATAATCATAATAATAACGGCAATATAAAATGTAAATGTTTTATTTTATTTTCAAATCTACAAAAATTTACAACTTTGTACATGACCCCCAAAACAGATGAAATGAGGAAAGATGAGTTAAGATCCCCGGCACCCCCACCCCCCCCCAAAAAAAAAGGTTAGCATCAGAATAACAGCAAACTTGATCTATTTCGTATATATGATTGAGTTGGGTAGTTATTTGTCTACTTATAAGCATTTGCATGACATGCAACCTTTTCAAAACCAAAACCAGCTGTTTATTGTATTGATAATGCTGTGACAATATAAAGGAAAGTTTGCTGATCAAAACAAGAAGCACCAAACAAGTGGAGACCGTTGTGGTGATGCCATTTCCTGGGCTGAATTCTGACAGGATTCTCTCAAGAGACACTGATAGCAATGTCAAAGTGATGGGATTATGAGCCAGCTTTTTAACGTATCTTAAAGTCTGTTTCCACAGCAATGCTGTGGAGGGTAAGGATGGCTGAGGACAATGCTGCGGATGACGTGATGTGGACGTCGGGCCAGTCGGATCCATGTGATTCTGTGAGTACATCTGTGAGTTAGAGGGTCCTTCCATCTCTGTTGGCCCCAGAGGCTTCAGAGAGGAATGTAGTATTTGGTCTTGCTGGGCATGCTCCAGTGGTCATCCAAGTAGGAATCACTCCCTGCACCAAGAACAGTGTAGAGCCGCATGTCCATTTCATCTCCTGAAATCAATAGATGAACAATCTATCACATCAGAGTAAGAATAACCTTTATTTATTTTAATGTATACATTTATTTAGCTTCCCTCGCCTTAAAAATTGCTGTAGGTAAGAGCTATGCAGGTAGAGCTTGAATGTGACTTGTTAGAAATGCCATAGCAATCAGTGAGCTATGAATGTGTACTGAGAATGTCTGGTTAATTCAGGGGATCTGATTGATTTGAAAAATCTGGCCTGTCAGTCATGCATGAAATGCAACACTTCTCAATGGCAAGCAGGGAGGGAGGAGCAGACAAGGAGGGGAAGTTTTATGGAAGTTTAATTTGAGAATTCTGCTCTATGACTACTGACATATCACATACACAGCTTTTATCCAATCATGAGATTACATCCTGGATAACATCCAAACAAATTGTCTTGCATCATTTACCTGAGGATGTGTCAGTCCAGGGGCTGTGTGGGCTGGAGTTTGCGTCTGAGTAAAGTCTGTTGTGCGGAAGCCCCCGTTCTTGCTCTAGCTCCTGGCAAAGCTGAAATAGTATGACTTGAGTCAGCCTTATATTGTTCTTGTGGTCATTTTTTTAAAGATACTACACAAAGTTGAGAACATTTCAGTGAATTTCAATTTCAATGAAGCAGACAAATCAATCAGACGGGGTATTGCTGTCAATGGTTAGCTGCAAAAAGGATCTAAACCATAAATAAAGCCATTCTCACCTTAATAATTTCTTCTGTGTCTTCAAATACTGTAATACAAACATTGAAAGAACATATTTGAACAAATGAAACACTAATGATGAACATATGTATTTATATGTATTAATTAATATTAATTACATCAACATGATAACAACAAAGCTTATGCTAATGATAGAATGATTTGTTAACCATTGTGTTACCTGCTGAGTGTTTTGGGGAAACTTGAAATCTGAAGAGGTCATCTTCGCTATCAAGCGCTAACATAATATTATTTTCAACATCTGTTACCATGTCTACAAGGTGGAGAAAAACAAAAGCAAGTAAGTATTTGCACTCAAATTAAACATTATGGAGAGCACCAGCTCTGATGGGACATTTTGCGGATTTGTTTATCTCTTACCTTGCTCTGTGCTATCAACTGTGTTTTCCTGTTGGGAACATGTGTCTTCAAAAAGCTCTGGATGTTGATCTGCACAAGACTGTGTGTCACTGAAGTCCGTCTCTGACCTGGAGACCTGTGAGCAAAGAGAGACAATGTGAATTTATTTATGTATTTATTTATTTATATTTTTTATTAATTTATTATTATATGAAACTGCTTTAGTGTAAAATATAATTCACCTTGTTCCTTCTCTTCCCTTGCTTTGTTTTGGTCCGGTTATCTGTTTTGATCAATTAAATAAATATCTTCATATTCTATACTTAATTATTGGAATGTATAGACTTAAAATGTAAAACAAACATCACAGCGTCCTCACCTTTAGCTGTGGTGACCGCCATCATCCTGTAAACACGCACCGCCTCCTGGCCTTTGTTGACACTCTTGCACTTCACTTGTTCGACGTCTGGCAGTGAATTCATCGCACAGCGGAAGTTGGCTTTCCATTTCTTTGGGTCTGAATCGTCTACGCCTTCTTTGAATTTTCCTGCATAAAATCAATCAAAAGAGATTATGTGTGTGTGTGTGTGTGTGTGTGTGTGTGTGTGTGTGTGTGTGTGTGTGTGTGTGTGTGCGCGCGCGTGGGCGCGCGCGCGTGTGCGCGTGTGCGGGGGTGGGTGTTTCCTCACCTGTATGAATTGCCCAGAGTTTGAACAGACTGGCGTCCTTATCCATCTGCCAGCCGTGTCTTGCAGCATGCATCCAAGTGATGGAGAACATCTTTTGGTCCTACACATACCACCGTCCTCATTAATCCGTATCAACAGCTGCACCATGGCGGATATCAATGCCTTAACGTTATAGCTGCACCATTCGATTTAATATGTTGCACTGAAGATTGCATGCGACTGAATGCAAAACACATTCAAAATTAACTAAGGCAGCTAGTTTTCGAAATGTGTGGCAATTAAAGCGACGCTGAATAAAACTCGTACCTTGTCCACCCAGCTGAGTCCTGGGACGTTGTTGGACTCGATCACCTTCTCCAGCCAAGGTCTCATTTTCATCCTTGCTACCGGCATGTTTATCTAAAATAGCGGAATAAGGAATAACCAATACTTTAATCAGCAAAGAACCCGCTTTAGGTTTGAAACGTGTTTTTCTATTCAGTTATCTATGCAAATTAATGGCAACATACTAAAAGAGACATTGTTGAATCGAGAATCATGTCATGCAATTTCATTGGGTCATCCGGAAGACTGTTTAGACCAGGCGCTATAGTTTACGCCACACCGATTGTGTTGCAGCTCTTTGTTGAGATAAATAACTTTTCAAACAACAAATGTACTCTCATCCGTTTAACATTGCCCATTCCCTTGAATAACTATAGAAATATTGCATCTCAGACAGTGAGTTATATGCACACAAATACAGTAGTTTGATATTAGTTAGAGCTACTTACAATTTCAAATTGTGAATAGTCCGTACAGAAAGTAGCCTTGGTATTCCGAAATTGAAAATATTGACCCGGACTTTCTTCAGACTTGTTGGTGTATCAGCTCGACAGTGAAGTGAACAAACAACCCAGAGCGCTTCTGCTATATAGGGTCAGGTTGGTTTTCCCCCGCGCCGCAGCCTACCAGCACGGTCTCCTGCTCGCACATGCGCAGTGAAGATTGTCGGCCGACGAATTGCAAGTCGTCTGATTTCCCAGAAATCATGCCTTGAATATAGTCAGCGTAAGGCATGAGCCAACAAGTAGGCAAAGATCCTATTGTGCACGTTGAGGATGCTATATTTATAAGAAACATATACTCTATAGAACTGACTATGTAAAATAGTATAGTTTAATCTGTTCCAGTCCTACCAAACGCGTGCAATTGTATTGGTTATATCGTTTAAATATGGTAATATACAGCCGATTTATAAATGTAGTGTTGAAAATACAGGGTGTATTTTCTTCACAGAATGGATAAAAATGCCGTTGGTTAAATATAGCCTACAAATAGCCCACACTCACGTGTTCAAGAAACAACGACTAGTTATTTCAGACACTATGAGCTGCCTGCAGCACGCCCTTTCATGTAAACGGCAAGCCACCGAGCCGAGAAGCAGAGCGTTTACAAGAAATGATGTAGTAATTTATACAGTCAACAGGGGGAGTACAAGTTCGACTTTAGCCAATCTGTTGTTTTACTTTATAGTTTATAGTCTATGAATGGCACCTTTGTTTTTTTACAGTCTGAAAGCCGTGCACACACTTTGGACTGCCCGTTTCACTGTTAATGTTGACTTGATGGTTAAAGATCAACAACAACATGAACATTAACATTAACATTAACATTAACATTAACATTAACAACATTAACATTAACATTAACAACATTAACCAACAACATTAACTTGCATTTCTAACGCTGTGTAGTAGTGTTTTCCTCAATCGCCCTAAGGACATTAATTTTATTGAGCTTGAGTAGGAAACCCACACATGTCATGGGTGCTCTCCTGGCGCTTAAGCTGCGGGAAGTAGGCTAATAATAGCATTCATTTAAGTTTTTCCCCATATCGGTGTTTTATTTTGAGATAACGAATGAATGACATAACATACTATCCAGTTTACTTATATGATCAAAATCTTAAAATTAAGCTCCACCCACTTGAAAGAATCGGGGGAATCTCAAGGGCGCTTGTTCTGAAATGGGATGAAAGGTAGATACCATGTAATATGCGTAAGGGATTTCCCGGAAAACCAGCGTCCTTGAAGCCATATTTTCCATCTATCATCTATCTATCTGTCTATCTGTCTATCTGTCTGTCTGTCTGTCTGTCTGTCTGTCGGTCGGTCTGTCTGTCTGTCTGTCTGTCTGTCTGTCTGTCTGTCTGTCTGTCGGTCTGTCGGTCTGTCGGTCTGTCTGTCTGTCTGTCTGTCTGTCTGTCTGTCTGTCTGACGGTCTGTCTATACTTCAATACCAGCTTTGTGGTGGAGAGAACACCCATTGTTCAACTCCCATTGGCTCTCCCAAACCCAAATTGATACAACTGATTAAAATGATATTGACTAACATACATACATAATTGATGCAATGGAAACAATGTTATCAACATATAACATATAGCAATGTTATCAACATATAACATATAGGCCCAATCTCAATTCTCTATCTTACCCCTTCCCCTTCCCCTTGGCCCTTGAAACAGAGGGGTAAGGGCTAGCCTGGGAATTCCCATGCTGCTTTGCGCGCGATTTCATTCTCACTGCAAAGACAGCCTGGAAACCATCGCCCTTATTTTCCCCTGAGTTAGGGAACCAATCACAGAAGGGGGGGGGCAGCAATACGATGAAGACGTCTATGCACGACACCGAAGCTTGTAGCGTGTTAATCCAACATGGCAGCGGACACAACGTTAGCGTTCGATGCAGCTTTAGAAAGTGTATTAAGTAGCTTTTGTAGCAATTAATTTAATTTTAGTAGCTAATTTTTAGTAGCAATTGGCTATGAATCGCGCGCAAAGCAGCATGTGAAGAACCAGACGCCATTTGATAGACATTCGTAGCGCCCAATAAACGGCTCTAGGCATAAAGGCGTAAACCACGCCTCAAATACGAGAAAATGCACACCTAGTTCCCAGACCACCATCTCATCGAGATGTGGACGCGTCAGCCAGGCTAGGTAAGAGCTACATGGCCCTATGAATTGAGACAACACTCGTTACGGTTACGTCATCATACATTGACGACAAAATATTGACAATTTGTTATAGGCCTACACACTGCATGGTGTTTTGTATCTTTTTCAGTTAATACGGTTTTGAATTTCATTGATGTTCAGAAACAATGTCTTTGTTAACCAACATCTCTTTATTTACAATTATGAATGGCTACAACATTGAACACATGACTCACTCCCACATTTGCTTTGAAGCGTATTTTGATTTAGCGTATTTTGATTTCGGACATTTCTCCTCGTTTTCGTGTCAAAAACGTATCAGCTGCCGGGTTTCCTCCGGCGTTCCTGTGTGAAAAAGGACGATATATGTAAAGCACGTATCGATTTGTCTCTAATTGTCTACACTGTTATCAAACGGAATTCGCTGCTAATTGTGTTTAGTAAACTAGACATGCATGGAGTTCATTGCTAGTCAGAGAAATGTAACTTTGTGCACTCAGCAATGTAACGTTCGCATACCGATTTTTGAAAAAGTTTCGATTAAGAATATGGTTGCAAATATATAGGTACAGGACTGTTTAGAGCACAAAACAACACTAAATTTTAAATCAATTATTTCAGCCGAAAATACTTACATTTATGTGACTCTCGTTGAGATCTGGCCGCGATTGTTGCCGGTTGCGCATTGTAATGGGTACCCCTTGGTTTCAAGTAAGCTCCCGATCTCACTTGGTTTCAAGGGGTGTATACCCCTTCCCCTTAGCCCTTCCCCTCGGTCGAAAAAATAATTGAGACAGCCCTTGGTCTCACGTGAACGCGCAAAACCAAGGGGAAGGGGTAAGGGGAAGGGCTAAGATAGAGAATTGAGATTCAGCCATAGCCTCATCACTACCCCCCCCCCCCCCCCCCCCCAGCACAAGTCTCATTACTCTCCACTGAGGAAGCCTCCTCGACCCTGCTGTCTTCCCTCTCCTTCTCTTTGGACTCCCTCTGTCCCCTCGCATCCAACACCTCTGCCACCAACCCCAGAAAACTGTTTTCCATGTTCTCCTCAACCTCCCCCCCCCCCCCCCCCCTCACTGCACGTTCCATACGTAAAACTATTAATGGCAACCGGACTTGAACCGAACACAGTATAGCATAAAATGTAACAAAAACAAACCTTGTGCCTCTTATTGGTGCTAGTACGTTTAATTAGTTTGACACACTTTTAGAACTGAAGATACAGCCGTAGCCTTGCAGACACACTTCTTCAAACTATCGGTAAAATCCGCAGCACCGTACGTGTGAGGTCTCGGCGAGACACTTTTAAAATAAAAGCGCTTATCATAATGTCTGCTTAATATATACAAAATAATAATCTGACCTTAACTAATATCCAAAACTAAATAAATAAACAAACAAATGAAGTAATGTAAAGGTCATTTACACCACCCTCAATAACTCTCTTCCACTTCTGCTTCCGGCGCCGCAGCGAGTGGCAGCCCGTCGCCACCAGGACTGTGCAGCAATGGTCTGAGGAGGCTGAGGAGGCCCTGAGGGAGTGCTACAGGACAACAGACTGGAGGATGTTTCAGGAAGACTACGGCGACGATATTGAGGGTCTCACTCAATGCGTCATGGAGTATATACAGTAAAGTTCTGTGAGGAGAGTGTTGTCCCTACTAAGAAGGTCCGCTGCTTCCCCAACAGCAAACCCTGGATCAACAGGGACATCAAAGTCCTGTTGAACCGGAAGAGGAGAGCCTTCATGGCAGGAGACAATGAGGACACACAGAGGGAGATACAAAGAGAGCTGAGGAGGGAACTGAGGAGGGCTAAGGCCTGCTACAGAAACAGAATAGAGGGGAAGCTGCAGCAGAACAACCCCTGAGAGGTGTGGGCAAGGGTGAGAACCATCACTGGCATCAAAACTGCTGGAGGACCACAGGAGGGGACAAAGGAATGGGCCAACGAGTTAAACTTGCTTTTTAACAGATTTGACTCACCAACTGGGGCCAGATCAACACCCCATCTGCCCTCCTGCTCTAATCATCTCCCTGCTGTACCACAAGACCCGGGCATGGCAGCTCTTGCACCTCCCCTCGCAGCACCAGCACCACCCTCTCTCTCTCTCCCGTTCCACACTCACAGGGAGGCTGGACCAATGTACAGCCCAGAGGACAGTCATCCCCTCACCACACCCCCTACTATTCCTGCGACCCCAGCAATAACAATCCCAACCATCAACACCAGCCACGTGAGACGGCAGCTCACAAGGATCAGGCCAAACAAGGCCAGAGGACCCGATGACATCAGCCCGAGGGTGCTGAAGATCTGTGCGGAGCAGCTGGCAGGAGTGTTCACGCATCTTTTCGGCCTCTCCCTGAGGCTGAAAAAGGTGCCAACTCTATGGAAGACATCCTGCGTAGTCCCTGTGCCGAAGAAGGGTCGTCCCAACGCTCCGGGGGACTTCAGACCTGTGGCTCTAAAGTCACACGTCATGAAGACCTTTGAGAGGTTGGTTCTGGATCACCTCAGGCCCATGGTGCGTGACTGCCTGGACCCACTGCAGTTTGCATACCAGACCCACATCGGCGTGGAGGATGCCATCATCTACCTGCCTCACAGAGCTTACAAACACCTGGAGAGGCCACAGAGCATGGTGAGGATCATGTTGTTCGACTTCTCCAGTGCTTTCGACACCGTCCAGCCAGGCCGGCTGGCTGAGAAGCTCCTGGTGATGCAGGTCAATCCTGACATGGTGGCATGGATTACGAACTACCTCACGGACAGGCCGCAGTATGTCAGGCTGCGACACTGCTTGTCAGACACGGTGACAAGCAACACCGGCACACCCCAGGGAACTGTACTTTCACCATTCTTGTTCACCCTCTACACCTCGGATTTCTGCTACAACTCCCGAACATGCCACCTGCAGAAGTTCTCTGACGACTCCTCCATTGTTGGATGCATCACAGACAATAGGGAGGAGGAGTACAGGGAACTATTGAAGAACTTTGTGGGATGGTGTGAGGGGAACCACCTTCAGCTCAACACAGGGAAAACCAAGGAGCTGGTGGTGGACTTCCGGCGCAGAAAGAGCCCCCCATTACCGGTTTTCATAAATGGGGAGGAGGTGGAGATGGTGGATACCTGCAAGTTCCTTGGGGTGTACCTGAACAATAAACTGGACTGGTCGGACAACACTGAGACCCTCTACAGGAAGGGACAGAGTAGGCTTTTCTTTCTGAGGAGGCTCAGATCTTTCAATGTGTGCACTAGGCTGCTACGGATGTTCTACCAGTCTGTGGTAGCCAGGGTCACCTTCTTTGCTGCTGTGTGCTGGGGAGGAGGCATTGGGAACGGTGGTGCCAGCAAGCTGAATAAGCTGGTGAGGAAGGCGAGCTCTGTGGTGGGGATGAAGCTGGACTGTGGGGATGAAGCTGGACTGTGTGGAGGTGGTGACAGAGAGGAGGATGAGGGGGAAGCTGCAGGCGATCCTGGACAACCCCTCTCACCCTCTCTATGCCAAGCTGAGGCAACTCAGGAGCACGTTCAGCCACAGGCTCACTCAGCCATGTGCCTCAAAGCGCTTGGGGAGCGCTTCCAACATTTTGAAAGCCCCAACACCACCAGATAATGGACTGAAAACTACACCACACACCTCAGGACTGTTTCCTAAGCCATTGTTATTTTAGATCTTCTCACATGTTTTACTTACACTACCTGAAAAATCCTGTACATTGGCACATTTGGCATTTTGCACATTCTGCACATTTGCACATCTATTTTGCCCAACTTATCACTGCACATCTATTTTTATTTTTATATATACACCTCAGTAAGACTCAGTTACCAATTGCACTGTTCATCTAACAATTGCACTGTCCATCTCAATGATGACTACTATGTATGTATATAGGTTTTCATTTTTTCATCTGATCTGATTTTAAGAGCTTGCATATAATTTTATCTTAATTTAGGTAAATCTATTTGTTTATTGTCTATAGTCAGGTTTTTTATCACACTCCACTATCCCCTTGTACTGCTGGTCAATGTGAATTTCTCCTAAGGGGGATTAATAAAGGAATATCTTATCTTATCTTCCTTCACCTCAGGTCTCATCCCAGCTCCCCTCAAAACTGTCAAACCACTCGTCATAAACCTACCCTTGACACTGCTGACGTCCTGAACTACATACCGGTATCTCTGCTATCATTGCTTTGTAAAACCCTGGAACGCTGGAATTCTCTAACCAACTGTCCTCCTAACTCTCAGAAAACAACTTGCTTGATCCCCATCAGTCTGGCTTCAAGACTGCGCAGTCTACAGAGACGGCCCTGATGGTGACCGAATCCCTTCGTGCAGCCAAAGCCTCTTCCCTCTCATCGGGGCTTGTTCTCCTCGTCCTGTCTGCGGCGTTTGACACTGTGAACTACCACACCCTCCTCACCACTATCGCTGAACTCGGCATTAATGACACTGCACTAGCCTGGTTCACATCTTACCTTATGGATCGCACTTATCAGGTCACATGGAATGGCTCCCTGTGCAAAGCCCGCTTGCTAAATACTGGTGTTCCTCAAGGCTCAGCACTCAAACCACTTCTGTTCCTATTCCTATATACCAGATCTCCCACATGACCGCCCTCTTCCATGACCTCCACTGGCTCCCTGAAGTGGCTTGCGTCAAATTCAAGACGATGCTACTGGCCTACAAAGCTGTTAATGGAACTGCCCCTACCTACCTCCAAACATTAGTGAAACACCATGCCCCTGCTCGAGCACTCCGCTTGACTACCCCAGCTGGTCGACGGGTACCTCCATCACTAAAAGGAGGAAAAGGTTGGATAACTCTTCTCCTTTTTGGCACCGCAGTGGTGGAACCAGCTCCCTGCCAATGTCAGGACTGCAGAGTCACTCCCCATCTTTCAGAAGAGACTCAAGATTCACCTGAACCCTGTATAACATTCATTTTTCAAAGTCTTAACTGCAGTATCTTGCAGCATCAGTATTTGGTATTTATAAAGAGAACATCAAGGTGTTAATGTAGCCTAATTAGCACAACTAATATTTATTTTAATATCCGATTCATGTAACCTGTTCAAAAAGTTTGTAATATAAATATTGATATTCAGTTTATGTTCTCAAACAAAAAACTACTCACTTAAGGGTATTTATTGTTTCGGTTGGAGATTTTTAGCAAGACTTTGGGACATTTTGCAGCCATTTTTGTTGCAGCAACGAATTTTCTGCCAACAAACATGATTTTTCCCACCCCCCCATAACCCTAACCAAGTGTTTTTGGTGACTTACTTAATACATACTTAACAAGACCTCAACAACAGCATTGTCACAACATGACAACATAATTATTCAACTGAATACGGCCGTTGATGCCATATCATTAATGTTATGGCGTTACATAAACAAGCGAAATATGCAATAATATTGAAACGTAATTTAGGTATTGAGATACAATTTATCTGTAGTTTAATAAAACAACGGCAATGTTTTATTCTGGCGATAATGTTGATTAGTTACTGATCCGATCCACAGTCAGGCAGCATCTTTAGGAACATGACCGACATCTTCAAGTTTGTTTTGTGCTCGTATACTGGGTAACATTACACCTCCACCAGTATTGTCAACGTTTACATCGATGAGCAAATTGACCATTCAATATTTAACATTTAAACTTTTAAAAAATGAACACAGACAAGTCATTATAGTCATTATGTCTCAAGTCAAGTCAATTAACAAGTCTTTAACTTCCAAGTCCAAGTCGAGTTAGGCTACTTATATTCATTAAGTCATTAAGTTGCAAGTCATCGAAATTAAATGTAATAGAAATTATAATGAATAGATAACATATATAACATATACCATATATAGATAACAAATCTAATAAAATTACCACAAGTAACATAACGTTTACTTGCTAACGATGAGTTGGCTCCACAAACAGATATAGGTCATGTTATGTGCGGTAGCCCAGCACTGTCAACATAATCCAAAAAAAATATTTACCAGTGTGTTGAGCATTGTTGAAACTTTATAATGTCACCGTACACATTACAATGTTTACAACATCATTTGATTCTGTTAGATTCTGTTCCCCCATCAGCCTGTGGAAGTTAAAAAGCTACAGGGCTGACAGACAGACAGACAGACAGACAGACAGACGTACTTTAATAATCCCTGAGGGAAATTGCATTTGTTACAATACAATACTCCAGTGCAAAAGGAAGAAAGAGACAGACACTCTACGTAAAGTAAAGTGTTAGAATATAAATATATAAAATAAAAATAAAAAACCTATGTAAAATAAACCTATGTAAAATATAAACCTATGTAAGCAATATACAAAATATACAAACATAAGAAATATACATAAATGTACATACAACCAGGCATACACTGAGAGGTGATAGCATACGCAAGGATGTAGCATGTCAGATTCTATGTTGGAAAAAAGACCAGTTGTGCAAAGAGATGACCAGTTATGCAGTGAAATTAAAAGAAATGACCAGTTATGCAATATGAATGAATAACCTGTTGTACATCAGAAACTATGATGAAAGTGACAGATTGTATAGTTTGATGACCACAGGCAGGAATGATTTCCTATGTCGCTCTGTGGTGCATCTCGGTGAGAGGAGTCTTCTGCTGAAGGAACTCCTCTATGTTCTGAATTACAGCGTTATGGCTAAAGACACTGAAGATAACTAAAGACACCATCACCGGTATGAGTCCTATGTGTCAAGTACTGTGTACATGGAGACTCCTCTCTATAGAGCCATCTGGTCAACTTTGGTCAATTTCTACACAATACAACATCAACACATCTCATGTTTCCAAATTTAGCTCTACAACAGTCAAAAGCAGGTAAAGAACTGAATTGCCAGTGCAGTTCTGGAAATTGAAACTATCCCAGACTTTTTGCAAAGAAAAATGTGCTTCTATTATGAGTGCTCAAGTTCTTGTTCTGATTTGGACTGTGTATTCAATGACAGTTTTTAGGTATTTTTGTCATCCCTCAAATTGTATTTAATTTAAATATGACCCAAATAAATACCAAAATAAAGACTATATGTGGGAAACACTGCATAACTTGGTGGCTGGCTTTAGCTACTTGTCAAAATAGCCCATCGTAGTAAGCTGGATCGATAATGAAATATCATATAAATAAATGAGGTATCTACTGTTTTCCTCTAAATGAGGTGTAAAACATGAAAAAATTACAAATAACCTCAATAAATGTAACAGACATTTGTTGACAAACATTGAATACCTTGAATAAAACTATGGACTTATCTGAGTTTGAACATTGTTAGACACAGTAGGGATAACATTAGTACACAACTCAACAAACTATATAATATAGGTATAGTTGTTTTTTGATATTTTAATATGTAAGTGTCATGTTATATGTTTGAGGATGTCCGTGAATAATGATCAGAATATACCAGAATATCATAAACTAAATTGGCCAACCTGTACCTCTCTTTGTTTACAAGAATCTTACTATTGACACTCCAAAAAGCCCTCACCCACACACAGCCTAGCTACGCTGCTTCACATCAGCTGCACAGCTAGTGTGTGTGTGTGTGTGTGTGTGTGTGTGTGTGTGTGTGTGTGTGTGTGTGTGTGTGTGTGTGTGTTTGTGTGTGTGTGTGTGTGTGTGTGTGTGTGTGTGTGTGTGTGTGTGTGTGTGTGTGTGTGTGTGTTTGTGTGTGTGTGTGTGTGTGCGTGCGTGCGTGCGAGAGAGAGAGAGAGAGAGAGAGAGAGAGAGAGAGAGAGAGAGAGAGAGCGGGCGGGGGGGGGGCTAAAGGGAGTGAGAGACGAGTTTGATTTTATGGGATTAATAATTTTGCCCAATTAAATGGTTACATGCTGTTATGTGGTGTTTTTGCACACTTTGAATTATTTATACATGTCCTGGCAGACAGCTACAGCAAACATTCATACATAGCTTTGTTATGTATTTACTGTGCAGTGGAAAAGGTGAATTAGGTATAAACCTGACCATGACAAGCTTTCTGAGAGCCAGGCAAGTGATAGCACAACATGCAATTGACAAACAATACCCAAAAACGAAATCTAATATATGTGTTTAAGTTTGTAGACCTACTCCGTTGTAGTTATTAAACACAGTTCCAACATGTGAAAATATGTGCTTATTTTGTGAAGAAATGAAGAAGAAATGGGTTTTCAAGGTTATATTAGTTCAGTGGGCGTGTCTTAGTCACGTCACGTGACAAACGCGAGGTTACTGTGTGTCAAAGCTGTTCCTGCATCGCTGTGGGAGCCTATACTGCATTTGGTCATCGTTGTGTGATTAGCCATACAAATGATTTATAAAAAGCATAACGCCTTTACATATTACACATGCCTAGTGAAGCCTGTAACAATGTTATAACCGAAGCAAATAGCGCTAAAATGCTTAGTAGTCTATTCAATGTAAATGTACAAATTACAACTCTTGAATACAAATGCATCGTTAATAACGTTAATAGCGCATTTCCAAGAATCGTAGACTTTCCAAAAGTCACTACAGAAATGAAGCTTCGTTGGGTTAGAACATATGCCATCTTTATCGGTTTATCTCTTAGCGTCCTCCACCATAGTGATCCCCTATCACCTTGCTTCCTTCTGACCTACAGCCGTCCCGTTGGGAGGACAGTGCGCAGCGTGCTAGCTAGCTAGCTAGGTGGGAGGCGGAGAAAGCTACGTGGATGATGCTCCAATAGGCTAGGAAGAAATATGCTACTGTCTGCTCTCTTTTTAAGATAAACTTTGAACTGGTTGGACGTCGTCTGGCACTGACAAGTTCTCCCCACTGTGCTTCGTTTTAAATAAAATCATCGCCCGCTAATCTTCCAGATTGTCGGCGTGTCACTGCAGTCAATGCTGCATCTTTTTTTTTCCTTTTTTTTGATACCGGTACCGTGTGCTGCGACAGCAGACTCGATGAGACAGACATGCTCGCCTTCGTATTGCTCTCTGGGTCGCTGTGGATTATATTAGGTGAGTTTTTGAATAAGATTCTACAAATGAGTATTTCCTTGTCTTTATGGCTTGCAGTAGGCCTATAGGTGATGCCAGTGTTCTTGCACGAGTCGAGGTGGATCAATTGACTGTCATTTCATTACCGGCGTTTTCAGTGATGCATGACAGCCTTCGTGGTATTCTAGTACCTGCAGTAGTCTACTAAATCTAATAATTCTTGATGCACAGCGTGTATTTGTCAGCCTGTAACCGTAGTTAGAGTAACGTTATTAACGTTAGAGTATAGTAATAATAATAATAATAATAATAATAATAATAATAATAATAATAATAATAATAATGTATTATTATTGTTACGTTTATGCGTTGTAAAATCATTTAAACACATCCAGGATATTTAAGTCAACATAGGCTAGAACAACGCGTAGCAACGCATAACAATTGTAGCCTATAGGCCTATAACTTCATTCGTTTGTAGTCCTATGTCGTTTGACCAATTTCAGAAATTAAATTGGAATAGAAGTGGGCCACTTCATTTTGATAATGCCAATGGGTTGGACGGTGTTGGAAAGCTTTGCTTTAACCCTACGCTAAATGTTTAGGATCAGTCATGTATATGTTTCCCCCCGGCCTCCCCCACACCCACACCCATCGTACAGTCAAACGTCCATACTGTTGTTGGGCAGCTGCTGTCAGGTCGGGGACATCGGTTAAGAACTCGACACAGGTCACGCCAATGAAAAGGTTGCATCGCTAATGTTGAAGCCAGTCCAGTTCATACAATAACAATGCTGCAATCATCGTAGGCCGACAGCCAAGGTAGGCCTATTCATCTCCATTCCAGAACTAAATTTTACATTGCCATATAGCATTGTATGTTCAAGCCTCAAGGCAAACTGCTGTCGAAGTCAAGTAATTGCTGATGTATGTATTGGGCACACTATACAGCAATGGTGAAAGAGAGATGAGGTGGACAGAAAAGTGACGTAGGTGAGTGACGCTATATAAAGTCGCTGGCTATTGGACGGAGCTGTCCAGGACAGAGCGGTGCTGAATGCAGGCGGTTTACCGGCTAGTGCGCTGCACGCTCTA